>JALPQI010019713.1:0-21902 GCA_025490895.1 Thaumatotibia leucotreta | reverse complement strand
AACATTATTCCTTATGTAATGGTTTTAAGAATAAATAAACCACAAAATATATAGAAAATTCAATTCGCGTATTTATTTTGACAGTTTGTTGGTCCTTACGCCATATCACCGCCCCAGTGTCATAAAAAAATATTAAAAACCCTCACTGAGGAAGCGGCAGTGTGAACAGCCAACGATCATGTACATATATATGTATAGGTATATTTGTTAATTTTACTGACATAAGATCTATATCTACTCTTTGTTTAGTGAGCGAGAAAAAAGTCGACAAATCATCCCTTACTCGCCTCCTGTGGAACCAGTAGCCGTACCATGAGCTGCCCCTGCGTTATTAACGCGGACTTACATAGGTGCTTTCTATACGGGTGGCTCGCCCCAAGACGCGATTACGGGCGGGATGGAAAGTAAGTCCGCGTTAAAAACGCAGCGGCAGCTTATGGTAAGCACACAGTGCCTGAAAGTATCCTTTCCCTCTCTAGTACGTTTTGTAGATACTAGGTTCAAGAAGTACCTACCTAACTACCTTCAACAATTTATAATAATTCATTCTGTTGCAATGCTATCAGACAAACATTTACAGCTAGGAAAACAGCCACTATCAACCATTTGACCATTGCCGTCGGCTATACTAAATAGGTGGCCAAGAAACAAATACCTACATTCCCGTGAGGTTGGAATACAGAGTCCCTCTAGAAGGTTTTTAAATGTTTCAGAGCGGTCGATAATAGTACATTGTGCATCTAGGGAGGTAAGTACAGTATCACTAACGAGAGTGTTAGAAGCCCGACGCCGTAGGCGGAGGGCTTTTGATGACTCGAGTTAGTAGGTATGCCTCTTACCGATTGTGATGCATACAATGTTTTTTATAACACTTGCAGACAAAGAATATGTTATGAGACGAAATATTGGTATTCCCTAAGGAATTTCACTTTTCTATTACTCCCACTGCAATATGCACAAGCAATGGCGCGCTTAGAAAGCAAATGTGATGAAAAATGTTGAAACCGCGTAAAATAGTAGGTATTAGCTACTGTAACATGCCTAGGTAGTAGGTACTTCTGAAACATGAACTAAACTCTAGGGGGTCTAACTACACTGCATCCTAATACTCCTGAAACCTCTCTGACAACGGAAATACAGCACCTTGTTTATATGGTATAAAGCATCCGAAAATTGAGCGTCCAGCTGTTCGCCTGTGTCTGGAAAATCTTCGTTGCGTTTGTATTTAAGTAAGTACTCGTACCTAACCTACTTTTAATTGATATCGGACAATCTAATTAGCATCTTATGGGATGGTAGGCGAAAATGTAGGTAAACTTAGACAGGATAACACTATCCTTACATATTATGTAATGTAAAATGTTAGTTGGAGACTAACATCGTAGGTATGTAGGCTAACATTTAGTAATATAAATGTTACTCCAACAAGGTCTAAAATCTAAATGTCCGATAAACCACTAGTACATCATCAGTATCGTAGTTGGTAATAAAGCAAGTCGGCAAATGTCCATCAGATCATTCAATTTGGTCTACTACTACGTGTCTAATGAATATATTTCTTCAATCTTCTAACTCCATAGAACTACCCAAAATACCTACACATTTTATTACTTATTATACTTGAGGCCCTAGCACATCTTGTACAACAATATTGGCAGCAATTTGTGACCTGCTCGCAACTTCTCATCTCTTTTGAATCAATGTAATCAAAAAGGGACGGGTAGCCGCGACAAGGTTCCTGTCATGCACGATATGTGCTAGTGCCGTTGATCAAGTATAATACTATGAATTTCTTAGGTCAATCTATACTCGTAATTATATTGCCACATTGTTCCTAGCGAATAGAGACCCGCTGCGGTAAATACTAGTGTTTTGGGACATAAGTAACTTTCTTTGATAACTTTTTTATTTACCAGTAAGTAGCTGTACCAAAAAATATAATACTCTAAAGAGTTGTACATAACGGCGACGGATAGGTATTACCCGAAGAGTACGGGAATAACTTCTTTACTACAGCTGTTTTTATATCTGTACAGTTAAAAGTAGGGATTTTAATACCAAACCAACAGTTGGTTTTGCTTCACAAATATACAATACAATATAAAGTCATTTCCTAATTGGCGCCCTCTAGTTAGAACTTAGACCATTTAGAAAAGCTGTTCTTTTAACTGGCGCCATCTAGTTTATTGATGAGTAATGATTGTACAACTGACATTGGGTACTGACGGGAGGTGTAGTAGTGTGCGTTACAGGGTAAAATTACATAATTTTCTAGTTTTTGCATTATTGCGATTTAGAAGAACAGTATTTTGTGCAGTTTGCTATCAATTTGTACATTAGATTTTTTGCTCCTTGCGCGTATCTCAAAACATGTTAACTCTGATCTTCGGTTTAGCAGAAAATGACGAAAATATGGTGTTTGTGCAATTGTAGCGCCATCTTTTAGCAGATAAGCGGCAGGGATAGGGTCGAATCCACCTTAATTGGTTGGCTTTTATCAACATAACCATCTACGAAAACACACGTATCTACACAAGTGATTAAATAAGTATTGATATATAAAAAAAATGGCCGCCATTTCAAACTTTTACCTGCTGGCCCGATTGTTGAACATCCCTCAGCCACTGACATTATGGCTATCAGCGCAAAACACGGGTGTATTGCACTGTCGCCACAATTATGTTGCTAAGAACATTGAATAACTTTACATTTCGTGACCAGATCAGTGGGAGAGAGCCAAGTTCTCATATTGTCACACACAGGCAAAAAAACTTCGAAGTTCGATAAAATTACTAACCATCTCCCTGCACCGAAGTGATGTGTTTATTGTCGAGGAACAGGTCGATGTTGGAGAGGTAGGGGGAGGGTCCGCGGTCGACCACCACCTCGTTGAGCACCAGGATGCACTTGCGGCCCTCGTTGTCTTTCTTGCTTTTGCGGAGCACCACACATTGCAGTCTCGACCGGAGCGTTAACGCGGCGTGGCCTGTGGAAATATTGATCGGCGATTAAATGCTTGTAAGAGACCTGTAACCAGCAGTAAAATATGCTGATGATAATACAATGGGATGGCATTAATTAATCTTTTGACCGCGGTGATTTTTTCATCGAGCGTGCCCGTGTTGCCACCAATATTAAATTACTCCGCGCAGATTAGAGCATGCGTTGGAATGGGTCTAATTTTAACATTATAGAAACCAAATCAGATCTTTGTCTTATTTATCAGTGTCCAGCGGGGTGAGTTGGTTATTGATTGTCTGATATATCAAACTATGGCGGTCAAAAGGCCAAAGATTTTTTTTTGACATTTATTATACCGTAGGTATATAAAGCAGTGTGTATGTAAAGAGGTGCGAAATTAAAATTTTATATGATCATATCAACACTTCGCGCCTTGCCTTCTTTTTTCTGCCAAAATCTATGGCTTGAGTATTATGGTTATGTTTCATCTGTATCGTGATAAGGACATGTACCTTGGGGTAGCTCAATTTACACTAAAGTTTGAAATATTTTAATGACATGTAGATAATAAATAGTATATGAATTTGTATCTATAGTTGCCGATTTCTAAGAATAAACTTTTGACAGTTATAGATCAAACCCTATTAATATGAGGGTAATACTCACCATTTTCTCGACAACCTAAACGTCATATGTAAGGCTCATTTCTAAACTGTCAAATGTTCATTCTTAGAAATCGGCAACTAAATGTATGTCCTTTAACTTACCTTCTAGAACATTCATAACTTGGTCCTGGAAGTTGTTGAACTCGAAGGGTGTGAGGAAGCCGAGAGAGCCGAGGTGGAACGCCATCACGGGCGGCACCGATTGCTGCAACGACAGACGACGCACACGTTAGCAACATTATGAATAAATATACCGTCGCGTGTCTGCTATACGGCCAAATTTCAAAATCGAATTGTATGGAAGATGTGGCCCTATTGCTGAAAATATGGCCACTTTTACGACACAATTATATTTTGACACGTGGCGGTATAAATAGCAGGCAGGCACGCGACGAAACTTGCTTTTTATAAAAGTTGCGAACTATGTAAACAAACCTTGCAGTTAAAATGTGTGAATTTCCAATGTACGTCATTGAATACTGAATCAATCTACAGGGTGACATCGGGGTCGTAATGTAATCTGTGAAATACGTGAACTGAACAAGGTTTCCCATGAAACGAATATGAAAATGAATTCCTCTCATTTTTGTTTAAAAAAATCTGAAAAAAGTGTCAAACATCCTTTACATGTCAAATAATCATATAAGAGGGTGTCCCGTAGAAAATTGCAATAGGGTGGGCAAAGAGCGCCTTTATTGGCTCAAATGACTTACGAAATTGTAAAAATAAGGACCACACTAGTGTTGACTATTAATAAAAAGTTCGTAATAATCGGTATAAAATAACAACACAAACCTGAAACAACGAGCTGGCATGTAACAAGGTACCATCGCCGCCCAAACAGATGATGAAGTCAATCTTGTCTGTGAGATCATCTTGCCCCGCGCGGAAAGTCATCAGCTTCTCCCGCACGGCCGTGAAGTCCCCGTACTCTGCCAGTAGCACGTCGTCCAACACTGCTGCTTCTACGTACACTACCATGCTTTTGTCCTGGAACAAGTAATGCATCATGAGGCGGGGAATTTTAACGAATTGACTAGTTTTCTAAATATATTTATAATACAATCGTTTCATCAGTATCTGCCTATCTCAGTCTATAGTATGTTGGACTGGACATAGGCCACTTCTAATATCACTAGACATGGGCGCGTTAGGAGGTAAATAAATAAATAAATATCTTGGGACATCTTACACAAATCAACCTAGTCTCACGGTAAGCTCAATTAAGGCTTGTGATGTGGGTACTAGGCGACGATATATATATAATAGATAGATACATATAGATACTTAAATACACAGTTCAAGAAGTAACTAGCACTGTCTTTCTTGGTATGGTACTCGATACACATTGTAATTGGAAAGAACATGTAGACACGGTCTGTACCAAACTGAACAAATTCAACTTTGCTCTTTGGCGCATCAAGCGAACTGTCTCATTCAAAAGCGCCTTATTAACTTATCATGGATATCATCATCATCATCATCATCATATCAGCCGAAAGACGTCCACTGCTGAACATAGGCCTCCCCCAAAGATTGCCACAATGACCGGTCCTGCGCCACCCGCATCCAGCGAACTCCTGCGACCTTCACGAGGTCATCGGTCCACCTTGTGGGGGGCCTACCCCCCAAAATCATGGATATATTATGTCCATTTTACGCTATGGTGTAATTATGTGGGGAAACTCTATTAACTCCGATCGTGCTTTTGTGGCTCAGAAAAAATGCATCCGTACCCTCTGCGGTGTGGACAGATTAGAACCGTGTAAACCTTTATTTATTAAGCACAAACTACTTTCTTTTCCTTGCCTTTATATTTACGAGATATGTCTTTTTGTGAAACTCAACAAAGAACTCTTCACATTTGTAGCAGACAAAGAAACAACACGGTCTCATATGCGCCATAGATTAGCACTGCCAACTACCAGCAAGTTGGCACTTAGGAACAAAAGCGCATATTGCATGTGCATTAACATATTCAATAAACTACCAGCTCAAATAAGGACATTGCCCATTTAAGAGTACAAAAAGACATTGTATCAAATTTTAATTGAAAACTGCTTCTACAGTATAAATGATTTCTATTGCATAATTTTTAAATATTTAACTGACATCCTATTTACATTTACTCATTGTATTTATAATCATGTTTCGTTGTATGTACTCTTCCTCCACTAATAATATTACCTAATTTAAATTTTATTTATGTTAGTGACATGTCATTAAATCAAATTGTACCTTTTATTTATTAAACTATGTATTTTGTAAATGTAACAAGTGACTAGACATAATTAAATAGTTGAAATTTACTTTTTACATGACTGAGTGATCAATATCACTGGCATCTGTTTTCACACGTCTACTTAGACTGAATATATTAAGGGATACACTATTTGTTATTTAAGATGTTTTGTTACCATATGTTCATTGTGAATAAACGATTTCATTTCATTTCATTTCATTTCAGACAGCCATGACCAAGGAACAAATATTTGTGATAAATAAATACACAAATAATGCCCTCGCCGGGATTCGAACCCGGAACCTCCAGCTTCGTAGGCAAGGTCACTACCAACTAAGCTACGGAGGCTGACAAATGACTGATGGTAATGCACAAAATCGACGCGCTGGGGAAGCGGATTGGTGATCGCAGTAGTAACATATAATGATACGTTGTTGCCCATCATCTTCAATAAATGTATGTTCAGTGACACTTCAATCCCTTAGTCGTATCTTACGACACCCACGGGATGGGTTGGGGTGGTGACAAATGTATTCCAACTGCAGTCACCACGTACATTTTCTTTTTAACGAAAATGTATGTATGTATAAGCTTTATTGTACATTAGAAAAGAAATACAGGAAACACAGCCAAAAACAATTTGATACAACAAAGGCGAAAATTATAATAATCGTTTGACAAATTTTTACCTAAGTAATTCAGGGTTTCAAAATGATTGAATGTTAACTTTTGAGGTTTGATTGTTATGATATTATTATATACAAATATTTAATTTAGCCCGACCTTCATATTTTTTCGTTAGTTTCACGAGCAAGTTTTTACGTAAAAGTTATACCTACTCATAATGTCTAGGATTAAAAGTATAGACCAAAGTCAGTTGACCGAGGTTATCGACTCACTCTTGTATCGCGTGATAACAAACTATAAAAAACTGCTATTTTACATAACAGTCATACAATAAACATTACTAGTGTTTCCAGAAATCTCCGCTCATTAACATTGTATAGTCGACGTGAATATCTGAATAATGCATCGATACTATTTAAATTCATCGGACCATATGCATACGAGGTGCAGAATCGAATAGGGTAGTCAGCGGTGATATCTTCTTTTCATAGTAGGTAAATAAATGGTAGAGACTCTAAAGAGAATTTACTTTCGGTTTGCTACTAGGTGATGAAGCCAGTACGTCACAAAAAATAACTTTCATACCTGACAACAAATACCAATATTAAAATTCTTAAAATATGGCTTTATTACAATAGAGATATATGTATAATAGATTTTTAGAACCATAATTTCTTCCAAAGTCCAAACTTTCATTTCATTTCTTGCATTCAATGCAAATTTTGCGGATTCTCTGAAAACCGACAAATTGGTCTTACATCGACAACTCTACGTTATCGAATTAGTTAAAATAAAAAAAAATTATCCCCACTTCACCAGTTGGGGAGGTACCCGAAACAAAAATATTTTTCTAGTTTTTATTTTACCACTTTGTTGGTACGATTAATATGTATACCTGTACCTGTACCAAATTGCAGATTTCTAGTATTAACGGTCACTGAGCTATGCTGCCAGACGGACAGATGGACAGACGGACATGGCGAAACTATAAGGGTTTTTGCCATTTTGGCTACGGAACCCTAAAACGATTGTGGTTCATGATTTTAATTACTTTCTATGATACATGTTACCGTGACCATCCACATAATGCACTTCGGTTGTAAGTTGACATTAAACGGTGTCTGATATCCTATTCCTTACATTGAAACAAGACCTATGTATACTTAGTGCTTCCGTTAGCCCCAGCTGGAGCGTAGGCGGCCCCTGTCTCGCGCTAACTATATCTAGCCTAACTGGGGCATAGTTGAATCACCTCTCGAGCTTTCTCATAGGTCAAATATTAGTCTAGTATCTAGTGTCCAATTCAATATTACAGTGCCTACGTTAGGCACAACTATCGCAAAAGCGGTTAGATAGGGACTCACTTTAGGCCGGATATCTGTAACTTTTTACGTAAGTAGCAGAGATGGACCTATAGGTATTGAGAAATTAGAGGTGAATATCACTATGTCATTACAAAGACTAGATCCAAATAATATTTCATATGTTCCGGCCGTTCGTCGTTGAGAATCGTTGACCGCATAACTTGTAATTCATTTTTGGCAAGTATAAGACTCATTACGATTTAGGCCCGCGGACTGTATGGTGGATTGTGGTTTGTGGTGATTCGATGTTATACTTAATACTTATCATTTACTTATTATTTGTTTGACAAACGGAGCACTGTGCGGGCTGTTACCAATAACCATTACTATTATCCTGACATCTTGCTAACTCGGACCTCTGAGTTTACCTACATCGTTTATACAAATTTTGGAGGCATAATAAGTACCTAAATATGTACTGCATACGAAGACTAAAGATACAAAATTAGAGGCTATCAGAGGGTATAAAATACATTGTGACTAGACAAACCGAAGTAACCTACATGATTAAGTATCTACTTTGTTATCAAAAATTCATTTTACTGAATGGTGATAACGAACACGCGGTACTAAGACGATGCATTCACCTGCCACACGCTCTCTTCGTGACATCTGAATATGAGACGGACACTGATATTGCTTTTATCAATTGACTATGTTTTTAAATGACGAAGTTGTTGCTTCGTAGCAATAGTAATTATCGTTAATGGATGTCTGTTAAACTTCGTCATTTAATTTGATCATAGTAATTAGGTATACATATCATAGAGGAGCCAATGCCATGCATGCAATGCAATGCAATCATAATATCATGGCAATACAGTTGTCGGGTGTCAATAATTGTGTCTTCATAAGTCGATTATTGGTTTGTTTACCATAGGTAATAATGATACTAATGATACTTTGTAGGCTTATGATAATAATTAGGTAATATATAGTAGATAGTTCTATGCTTTTTCACCGAACTCGAGATAATATACTTAGTTTTAGACGCTATTAAACAAAAGGAAGTTATTATAGGCCATTAGTCGACCGGTAGCGGGTTATTTCTAATGTTGATTGATTGATTCAAAGTTTTCATTCCTCCAAGAACTACTGTGTCAGCTAAAAAAACTACGACCTTTACTTAAACGTAAGTACTCATTCCTAAAACATTTCCTCTCAATGCAAAACTACATATAAAAATGTTAAGCACGTCGCATTCAATTTATATAACCAATGCGTGCCAGCCGAATGCCTTAAATTGCGCATGGACAAAAACTGCAGCACAGCATTGTTGGCATTCTTGACATCCCACTCGTTTTGGAACAGACCTTAAAGGCAACCGGCTACATTCCGGACAATTTTATACGATGACCCGGAAACCCATTTAAGGAATTCTGTTATTTAAACATTCCTTATAGCTGACGCGTTTGGGAGCAATAGTTTAAAGTGTTTTCGATTAGTTGAATGATAAGTACGGGTGTGGAATTGAATTTGTAAAACTTATGTTGTACTTAAGTGCGCCTGATAGTGTGTGCTGGACAAAGCAGTACAAATTTCTTGAAATTATTTTAAGATGCCAAAGAATAAGTCCGAGTTCTCCTAGGTAGAATTCGATTCATTCTTTCTCAGATTTCACGGCTGATGCTTCAATCCCTCGATAAACCGAATTATTTGAATTGTGTAAAAACGTATCCATTAGAAGTAGCACTGCCATCTTGAGAGTCGCAAACCCAGGACAAAGATTCAAAAAGCTCGGACATTTAGCGTAAATCCCTTCTCTTCGGACTTTATTTAGCACAATAATGCCGGGAAATACTCAAAATTCAATAAAGTATTTCCTCGCACGAAGTCTCCAGATACTTTTTGAAAACCTTAAAAACTAGTACAAATCCGGGGAAACCCGGTCGGACGGCAGCCCTAATTATGTTGTGGCACTTGTGGCTCCACTGACGCGGCGCGGAGCTATGGGAGCTCGGCCAATGAGACCGCATCACAGTGTTTCGAATTTTGAATTTGAAGAATGTAATTGGTCAATTTTGCACAGCTCTGCGTCAGTAAAGCCGCATCCTTAGAAGTGAGAGTGAGGACTTACATGAACGAGCCAGTGCACGAGCTGCACGAATGGCGAGAGGATGGTAGCGTCGTGCACCTTCTTGATGACCAGCACTGTCAGCGGCTGCTTGTACCACGTCAGCCGCTGCGACGCTGGGTCTTGGATTTGCCTGGAATGTTATACAAATTGTGAGCTATTGACAAGGAAAACTGTTCTATGTTATGTTCATACATGAGCCAAATTTGATACGTTTATGGGAAACCGTTTTTGAGTTCTGACAGAGTCAAAAGTGGCTCCAGATGGGTCGTGTAATATTAAAATTACCCACGGTGCAGCTCCTCAGTTCTGTTACTTGAACTCCGCGTGTCTACAATTACTCTAGATGTTTTTTTTATGCATTAGTTGTAGGATGTATTATCATTTGAGAAAAGTCCTGCCGAGTTTCATGCCGGGTTCTTCTCGGGTCAGTAATGTAGTGTTACGCAAGTAAATGTAATTTTATAAGCTTGCTATTGTGTATGATGATTCAAAAATGCTTATTGTTATGTCTACTTGAATAAAGAATCGTTTAACTTTGGCTTTGTTCATCGGTCGTTCATACCCCCTTTTTCATGAAAATTGCTTTTTCATGAAAATTGCGATTCTAATAGCTACCTAATGTTTTGTAGCTTTCTATCAAAGGCAAATGACAAATTGACAGATAGGACCAACGAAAATTTTGCAAATGTAGGTTTGTTAGACGTATATAATTATAGGAGTAATTAAGGGCGTTAGTGTATTGAACAGACTTTGGATCTGTTGTCTGTTGTAGGTAAATATCTAAAGTACAGAGATTCGAAAATGCATATTTCAATTGTTTGAGTGAAATCTTAGTCCTACATATACATTATGTATCTAATGTACTTACAAAATTTCACGTTTCTGAACGAGCGATAAGAACAACCAATAGTAATTTTATTATCCTCTGCAAATATAGTCGAAGTCAACTTACATGCCATCCTCAGCCTCAGTGACACAAAGGCGCATTTAGGTAAAACTTATTAATCTTATTTTGCAATAAAAAAATGGTTTTGTAACAATTTAAAGAGATTCTGACAACAGTAACACCACTAGCAACGTCTAAGGCAATACGGTAAATGGAATAAAGGCATCACATTGTTTACGTCGAACCAGTAGTTAACCACAAATGCTATGAAATGGTAATAGGTAATATCGTACTTTTTATAGCTAATCTAATCTTGTATGAGAGTGTAGGTATTCAAGAAGAATATCAATTATTGAGAAACCAAGTTTAACTAGTCGTAAAAAAAATGTTTCTATTAGAGATTATTCCAGCCGTGTGGTGACGGCAGTAAGAATACATTTGTCACCACCCCAACTCCTCCTGCGGGTGTCGTAAGAGTCGACTAAGGGATTGAAGTGTCACTTACCATTATTTGATAAAAGATTGATGATGGGCAGCAGCGTCATCATAGTGGACTGGACACATTACTGCGATCGCCAATCCGTTTCCCCAGCGTGGCGATTATGGGCATTTACCTCCTAATGCGTTTATACGCTTAATAGGAGAGGCTTACGTCCAGCAGAGGACTATCATAGGCTGATGATGATGATGATGAGAGATTATTAGTTATTAACTTAATATAGCGTAGGGTATTTACAATCCTGTTGCATGTTCTCGAACATATCATTAAAGAGGAATCTTGAACTGTGTATGTGTATAGTGTTTCTATAATCCTTAAGTATGTACTTAAACGTCGAACTCATCGAAGTTATTGTGGTGAATAATGTGGATACGGAAAATATTAACCATTCGATTATTTGCCGTGAGCCAAGTATAAATAGTAATTGCTAATTAGATAGCTTGTGATATTATTTAATTAACTATACAGTTTATGGAAAACTAATATACCTGTGTGAGCGACAGAAAACAACAGTTTTAGTTAGGTAGGTATGTGAATAGGAGAAGTCAGATCATGAATTGGAGTTTAATCTTTGGTTAATCTCATTTATAATATAATAATGGATATTACATCATAGTATGTACAATGTGTGCAAACTAAAGTGTACGTTGACTGTGACAGAATAAAATAATACCCCGGAGAATGACTAGTAAGGGTCACGGTCCATACAAAGTTGAGAAAAATTGTGCGCTGTGAGTTACAGTTTTGTAATTTTAACCAGAGCTAGAGGGTCTCAAAATAGTTGTTTTTAGATGTGGAGGGAAAACCAATTCCCCCCCTGAGCGCGGGGGGAGGGGGGTGAATGTGCATGCGCAAGGGTTGCGTTTAATATTTTTTTACTAATTAATAAGGCCTACTATGCATTGTTTGGTATCATTTTCGTGTAAAACGGACCTGGTAAATCCATTTTTTATCATAAACATGAGCAATTTCATATAAAAATGTAGATTTTTTGGAGTAAAAGTAAAAACGTTACCGTTTTTATTTTAATTTAAGCGTCATATAAGTATTAAAAAACAAACTAATCCAATTAAAAAAAAATTGTGTAAGATAGCTTTTTTATTGCAGTTTTTAAAAATATACACATTTTGTAGTCTTTCATGCAAAAATTCACTGAAAAAAAAAATTACCTGACGCGTACCTCCAACAAAAACAGCCGCGTAATCTCAATAAAGAGACTTTTGTTCCGGCAACTGCTCATAGATTATACATATTTTTGTTCTTGCATATTATTGTTCATATTACAATTGTAAATATTTATTGATATGAAAGTAAATTGAATATTTTCTGATCTTCTTTTTTTAATTACCTAGGATTATTAAGAATATTATTTGATCAGATTCTATTTTTAGATTTTATCGATTAACCGCGTGTATATTATATATCTGGTCTATCTGATCACATGTATGATATATAGTATCTGATCATATGAATCGGAATAGGTAATCATTTTTACAAAGTGTCATTAGGTAATGATCTCATTACCAAAGACGATAAAGGTAATTTTCACTAACCGGGACTAAACAACTAACCCAGTTCACCCACGTTAAAAGTTTATATCATATGGAATTTGACAATCAATTGTTAAACGTTTACTTCATAAATCATCATTATTACCATATCAGCCGAAAGACGTCCACTGCTGAACATAGGCCTCCCCCAAAGATTGTCACAATGACCGGTGCTGCGCCACTCGCATCCAGCGTACTCCTGTGACCTTCACCTTGTGGGGGGCCTACCCACGCTGTGCCTTCCACCTGCGAGGCCGCCGCATTGGCCATCGGTTCTACGTGCAATGTGCCCCGCCCACTGCCACTTTAGTTTAGTGATTCGGAGAGCTATGGAGCTATACTTTGGTTCTGCTGCGGATCGTCTCATTTCTAATACGACCTCGCAGAGAGACTCCCACCATAGCCCTCTCCATTGCCCTGTGGGTGACTTTAAGCTTTCTTATGAGGCCCATTCTAAGCGACAACGTTTCAGTACCGTATGTCATCATCATCACTCTTTTAAATCTTTGATTAGTGTGTGTTGCCACACTGATCAAATACTTTTGTCTTCAAGAACTGCGGAATAGTGTGGACGAAAAGATGTGTCGTAGCTTCCCAAACGCTGCCCAACCTAGTCGGATTCGATGATTGACCTCTTAGGTACTCAAAGTTGGACCTACCTAACTGGGTAGCTTGTCCTAGGTATATTATAGTCGTCTACACCTTCGAGTTTAGTCTCCGATTGTAACGGGAGTTTTCGTCTTATCCATGTTCATCCTAAGACGAACTCGCTCGAAGACGCTACTGAGGTCAGCGAGCATCGTACTGAAATCTTCCAAGGTTTCAGCCAAGACCACCGTAGGTATCATCAGCGAATCGAAGGTGAGTGAGGTACCTACTCGCTGTTTATGTTGATACTCACCTTTTCCAGTCCAGTCTTAAAGACATCTTCCAGTGCAGCGGTAAACAGATTAGGGGAGATGACACCTCCTTGCCTGACTCCCCGCTGCAGTATAATATGCTTCAAGCTTTGGTATTGGAGTCGGATTGACATAGTGGCGCTTTCGTACAAACACCTCAACATTTCGAAATAGCGGTAGTCTACTTGGTATCGTTAAAGAGACTGCATTACGCCCAGAGTTTCGATCAAATCGAAGGCCTTGGGGGTTACCATGACGTACTAATGCGATTCAGTTTAGGTTCTGGGAAAGGGACAGTGATACACGACTCGTATAGCCTTGTCCCTTTCTCTCAACCTAAATTAAACCGCATTAGGACGTCATGGAAACCCCCCTTATCGTAGTCCACAAACGCTAAACAGAGGGGCAGGTTATACCTATTCCTCGGTCTTCTGTATAACATTTACGAAACGCCAATTCGGAAACCGGCTTGTTCGGGAGGCTGGAAGTCAAGAGGTCTGCGAGGTCGTATCAGGCAAGACGATTCGTAATGACTCTTGAAAACATCTTATAAATATGGCTCGAAAGTGAGATGGATCGGTAGTTCTTCAATAAGGCGTTGTCACCTTTTTTCAAGAACAGTACCACCACTCTTCTGTTTCATGCCTAAGGCGTTCTCCCTTCCGGAGTTGAACAACTTCTGAAGGGCCATAAGGATTGGTTTACCACCTGGCTTCAGATGCTCAGCTATAATTCCGTCTTCCCCAACACCCTGTTATTTTTGAGCAGTTCAAGAGCCATTCTATTTAATATCACATAGGCGGATGTCTCGTATATTCTCTGTATAGTGCCGGGTCAGTCACTTACTTCATAAGAAATTTATCAATTATCAAATTCCGTGTGAAATAAACGTTTAACCCGGGGTGCTTAGTTAACCCAGGTTGATGCAATTTGCCCTAACAGACATTATGGAGTATTTTGTTTACGCAAAATCGCTAAATTCCCGCAGTAGAAACGTACTGTCAACAATAAGTCAAAGCAACGTCCCTTTTTTATTCGAGGTACGCGACAGGTGCAATTTTTTTACAACTTATTTTTGCATGGAAAGTTCCAAAAAGTATATATTTTTAGAAACTAGAATAAATATGCTATCTTGTAGTATTTTTTTTATTTTCATATATTCATTTTATAATACTTATACAGGCCGATATCACTAGCCACGGTTGTAGCGAAGGTGCTGGACAGTTTGCTTGACGACATATTAGGTAATAACATTCAGCTCAATGACGCCCAATTCGGTTTCAGGCCGGGGTTATCTACTGAGAGCGCTATTCTTTGTCTCAAGCAAACTGTACAGTACTATACATCTCGGGAAACACCGGTGTTTGCCTGTTTTTTGGACTTATCAAAGGCTTTTGACCTGGTGTCTTATGACCTATTATGGCAAAAACTGCGCGATAAAACATCGGTTCCTCGAGAGGTTACCGCTTTGTTCAGGCACTGGTATGGTAATCAAAGAAATAGTGTAAGATGGGCTGGCGCTTTCTCTGATTCTTATGTATCGCATTGCGGTGTTAGGCAGGGAGGTTTAAGCTCGCCTAATCTGTTCAACATTTACATGAACGACCTAATCGAGGAGCTCAGCAGTTCTCATGTCGGGTGCCACGTAGAGGGGGTCTGCGTAAATAATCTAAGTTATGCAGACGACATGGTGCTGCTGAGCCCCTCGATGGGAGGATTAATAAAAATGTTACGTATTTGTGAGGCATATGCGGAGGCCCACGGGCTCAGGTACAATGGCTCTAAGAGTGAACTTATGCAATTTAAGGCGGGTAATAAAACCTACCAAATGGAACCAGTCTCTCTTTGTGGTACCCTTTTAAAAAGAGTTGATAAGTTCAAGTACCTGGGCCACTGGGTGACCGAGACCATGTCAGATGTAGTGGACATGGAGCGCGAGCGCCGCGCGCTGTGCGTTCGCTGTAATATGTTGGCCCGCAGATTTGCACGTTGTGGTGGGGGGGTCAAATTGACTTTATTTAAGGCCTTTTGTCAAACCTTCTACACGTGTGCTCTGTGGACGAACTTTACGCAGCGGGCGTACAGTGCATTGCGTGTACAATATAATGACGCGTTCAGGATGTTATTCGGGCTGCCCCGATATTGTAGTGCGTCAACCATGTTCGCAGAGGCGCATACTGACTGTTTTTTTTACCATCATGAGGAAACGATGTGCGTCCCTTCTCAATCGCAGTCTGCACAGTTCGAATAGCATCCTGAACACGCTAGCCCAGCGCTGGGACTCGCCACTATTGCAACGCTACGTACAACTCCACGCGCCTGTAGTGCCGGTGCCCAGGCGCCTTTAGGTAACTTAGTTATAATTTACCATCTACTAATCCTAGCGATAAGTTTTGTAACTTCTACCTATGTATCTAACACTTATATGGAATCAAAAGTTCTGAAATAAATTATTTGAATTTGAATTTGAATTTGAATTTGAATATAACGCAACAATGAAAATAAAAACGGTGATTATTTTACCTTTATACCAATAATTATTTTTTTATGTATGAAAATCCTCATGTTTATTATCAAAACTGAATTCCCCGTGTCTGTTTTATATGAAAATGATACCAAACAATGAATAGTAAGCCTAAATATTAGACGAAAAATTTTTAAACATAACCCTTCCGTTTGCACATTCACCCCCCTCCCCCCTCGTTCAGGGGGGGAATTGGTTTTCCCTCCACATCTAAAAATATTTATTTTTACACCCTCTAGCTCTGGTAAAAATTACAGAACTGTAACTCACAGCGCACAATTTTTTCCATTTGGACCTCTACTAGACGTCGAAGTTTGAGTTGAAATTGCAGTGTTGATTTAGCAGGAAAGGAAAGAAACTACAAAGCTAGCAGGGCAAGCCTTTTTTTCTGTGACACACCAATCTGCTTCACAAGAGGGATCGATGAACTGGTAAAGATAGCTGGAATCCATTGGATGTAGGCTGCGTACGATCGATCCTTATGACATGCTGTGAGAGAGGCCTAAGTCTAGCAGTGGACGTTTATCGGCTGATAATCTTTTTTTAAGCCCATGTCTATGAAATGATAATTTAAGATAGATTTCAAGGTAAGGAAAATAACAAAGCGACAAACAAAACGTGATTAAAATAAAAACCAGTTCGTAATAACGTGGTGTGAGTACCTTGTTTTTCATTCTTTGTATATAGGAGGAAGGGGAGGCCTATGTTCAGCAGTGGATGTCTTTCGGCTGATGTGATGATGATGATGATGATATATTTGCTGTAAGATGTTAATTTAATAGAACGAATAAACAATGTAGGTAATATATGTAACAGAATAAGCAAAATGTTTATTCATACTTTAATTCTTGTTAATAATCTATGAAACAACAAGACTATCGATATCGTGCAGTAAGGCAAGTATATTGTATATCCCCGTGTTTACTCAATTTGATATAACCTTGGTAAACAATAAGTAGAATAATATCATGAACCGCAGATCCAAAAATACATCATGTTATTAGGGCCGTATATTCAATAATAGAGTAGAAACACTGAAGCAATAAATGATTAGACGCTTCTTTATAATGAGTTATCAAAATAAACGATCTGATGAAAATAAATAAATAATTATCATGGGAAAATCTTCCAAGTCGCCCGCACGGTCAGTTCAATTAAGGCTTTTCTTGTAGGTACCAAGTACTAAGTAAGAAATATTTTTGTCATATATTTATGGTGTATTTGTGTATTGACAAGGAGATGCCCTCACCGGGATTTGAACCGGGGCCCTACAGCGGGGTCACAGAACTTGTAGGCAGTCAAATTTAAATATCACACACACATCATCAGCCTATGTTAGTCCACTGCTGGACGTAGAGGCCTCTCCTTTTAACTATGCGTATAGACGCATTAGAAGGTAAATGCCCATAATCGCCACGCTGGGCAAGCGGATTGGCGATCGCAGTAATGTGTCCACTATGATGACGCTGCTACCCATCATCAATCTTTTATAAAATAATGGTCAGTGACACTTCAATCCCTTAGTCGACTCTTACGACACCCGCAGGAGGAGTTGGGGTGGTGACAAATGTATTCTTACTGCCGTCACCATACGGCCTTTAAATATATTAGTATCTGGAACCAAAACCTAGAGGCCACAGATGACTTGGCAATTGTTTTTATTATCTTAACAGTTAACGGACGAATCGCTGTATAAGGATAAAACAACGATAAAACATAGATGCAAAGTAGTTGAATTAAAATGACTGAATAAATGAATAACCTATAACATTGATACTAATAGCGTATGATCGTACTTACATTACCATAGCCGAGTTTTTCATTATCCTGCCGCATGGTCCGAACTGGTGGATGGGAGATGGCGCGTTCAGAGACCTGGTCCTCCTGCAACAAATAAACATTTATGTTTTAAATATTATACAAAGTATATTAAGAAATGTCAAGACTTTAGATATCATTCTCTAAGTTTTAATAACTAAGTTAAATTTTACAGCAAAAGTTGCTATAATCGATCAGGAGACGGCCCTAATCAAGAATAAAAGCGTCTAAAGATTATTTTGAATAGTACACTCGGTCTTTTTCTTATGATTTGCGATAAGCGGTGAGCTGGTGTGTCAAACAAAAGCTAAACGTAAAATATTTACCACAATATACAAAAACTGAAACGACGTAAACATCACTCAAGACTAATGAAAACACGAAACAAGTATTACGATTGTTATTCATTTCAGTACTCAAACATAATCATATGCACAGTCACGTCTAAAAATATGTATACATTTCAGAACGTATCCCCAAGACACAAGGATCAAAATTGTTAATATTTTGGAGGCGGCCGTACGAGTATGAATATAATGTATGTTTTTTTTTAAATAAACACCTGAACGCTGTCGCGGGACGTCCATCGCCGTGGCTGCGACAGTTGACAATCGGCTGATCTCTGACCCTACCTCGAATACGTATGGTATAGATTACCTTTATTAAAGATATAGGATGTACCTTTTATAGTAGAAGCGGTACGATACCATAAACCACGACCACTAGAAAGAGATACCCCTATGGCTCCCATGCATGTAAGTGAGAAATGTACCGATTGTATTGTTAATTAGGATTGAACTTTTTGGACAAGTCACGGAAAATATGAGAATCTGTCCTTCTAATAAAAAAATCGGTATTATAAATATCTTGTTCAAATATTAGTAATCCTTTATTTTATTATAGTCGTAAATGCGATCTATTTTAGTGATAAACCAGACATGACTTTGAATGATAATTCTGTTGATAAAATTGCTTTCAATAATGTTTCGAGTCATTTTTCGAGAACTCGCATATCGAATACATTTCGAGAAATGGTATAGTTAAGGTTGCCAGGCAACCGATAATGTTTGTATGCGGCGAACGACCAAATGTAATTGCCGCTTAATGATTCTTACTTTTTTAATAAAGGACGTGTTTTCATGCAAGTATCAGAGATGCACGCCTGCGAAGTCTGAATCATTGTGTAATTTCCTAACTTCGAGAAATACCAAACAATTATAGATGATTTATTTAATAGTTTAACCGCGTTTATTCACGCAATGATAATTAGACATTTCAAACACTAATGATTATTTCCGCTATAACTAAATGCAGATAGGTGCTAATGCAGTAAACACTAGAACTCATCAATAATGTTCTGATGGAAAATTAATTGCTAATTTTCAATTATTACGTGGATATAAAATGCTTGTTATTATGAGGTGATTATAATGTTCTTGTTCCTTAACTTTGGTTATTATTTCTGTAGCTACGAACAAATAAAACATGGAAGCCGCACGCCATACTAAATTGCCTTTCAAAAGCGGTCCTGAATTTTAGTCGACAAGTGTCACTTCCTCTTCAATGCGTCACGGCAAAGAATTTCAAAATCAACCTATAAAAACTTAAACCGCCATTTAAAAATAGTTGTGATTGGTCCATCAAAGTTTTGGATTGGCTATATCTATAAACATTTGTCAAAGATGTTGCGTCGAAATATGCGCGGTGTTAAAAAAAGCGCTATGTCCTGCCCATCTTGGCACAATTGAACAATTGTTTTTGGAGGCATTTTCGAGCTGGCGTTAGACGTCCATGTTATATATGGTCGCAGTTCTGTAGCATGACTTTGCAAGTATCGGTAGCGTCACGTTTTTCTCGATACGTAAAGCAGGCCATCGCACTCGTTCCAATAAATCAGTGCGAGCGAGATAGAATGCTTTACGTATCAAGTAAAACCTAACGTATCCTTTACTTTCCAACTCATGGTACGACTACTGGTAATTTCGGCATGTGTAGGTTGCTTTTTCGGCCGCGAATTTTAGTACAGTCACTGTTAATAGTATCTTATATTACGAAGGCCACAAAAATATCTGACACTACCACTGTTAGATCGACGTAAGAGCGTGTCAATATTTTTGAGGCCTCCATGGTATAAGGTACTGTTGGCGGTGATTGTACCAAGTTAGGTAATTAGTAGTTTTGATCCTCTGTAGCGAAACGAAGGAATTTGTTTCATCCTGTACGCATTCTTTCGTATAATATGTTTGTATTAACATTAGCTAATAAATCCAATAAATATAATCACGCTGTATATGCACAGCGCGCTCAATCGCGGGCACGTCAATTACGTTTTGTCCCCGTAAAATTAGTATGCGCACGCGCCCCTGGGGGCCGTACCATGACTTTGCAAGTATCGTTAAGCATAGGTTGTTTTCGATACGTAAAGCAGGCCATCGCGCTCGCTCCAACACTCCAACATATTAGTGCGAGCGTGATAGAATGCATTAAGTATCGTGTAAAAACCTAACGTATATTTTTACTTTGCAAATCGTGGTACAGCTACTGTTGTGCGCCAATGAGCAAAAACATCCATACGTGTAAAAAAAAACATGTAAAAAAAATTAAACATTCATGGTTATGATGTCTCTTCCTCTAAGAGATTAGAAAAAAATAAAGACTATCGGTAAAATTTCGTGTTTTCTTTTCTTATGACTGTTTTGGTTGTCATCTGTGTGGGCTTACTGCGAAACTGCGAGATTAGGTAGGGCCCTACAGAAGGGCAGGTGGTCGCTCTATCCAAGAAAAGTAAGTAACATTGGGCTAGGGGTTTTTATCCATTGTGGCAATCTTTGGGGGAGGCCTATGTTCAGCAGTGGACGTCTTTCGGTTAATTTGATGATGATGATGAAGGTTTTATCCACTTGAGGCATAGACAGAGAAAAGACGTCATTTTTATGCTAATAAAAAGTTATGCATATAGGCTTCTATTCCTACTGTAACATTCCTACTGTACTGTTGCAAAATCTAATTTGCAAGACTATATTCATCCCGCTCGTGCTCGCTTAATGGGGCTAAAGCGAGAGGAAGAGAGCAGCGAAACGCCACCAGGTCATGCTTAACATTAACAGTATGCTTCTTAGCAACACAATTCACGAATGTATTATAATCTAAGGGATATGGAAACGAAACACTTATAGACCGTTTGTCGACCTAATACCATCGCGAGGAAACCAAAAGATTTTAATGCTGGATTCCTGACCATATTTAGAGTCTTCAATGTAATATAAAAATTTCCTGGATTTGGCTTGGTTTCAGAGATAATCAACCTTTTTTTCGAAATAAGTTTTTTCGACGTAAACTCGTCATTTAACTTCTTTTTGATTACAATGCTACCACAATGTGTTTCTAATATTACCCACACCTTTTTGCCTGACAATCAAAAAATACGAATAGACTTGACGAAATCACCTGTACCTAAAAAAAAAAAATTGAAATAAATAATTTAAAACAAATTGTTGTTATGATAAAAAAGTACTGGAAATGTTAAAAAAGTATTCAAAAGACGAAAAAAAAATAATTTTTTTTTTGGTCGAATTGACATTAGGTTTTCATAATATTTTTTTGTTTAGTTTTGATGTCTAGAATGCATAGTTTAAAATCTTTCGGAATGCTCGCGAGCACCCTGTATACATACATACATTGTCAATTAAAAAATGTTTGGCGATGAAACGTCAATAATGAGTACGGGTATTGCAAATGTCATTTTGTCTTTGTGTATATACATATAGGTACAATAAAAGATTTGCATTTT
>JALPQI010019712.1:0-26467 GCA_025490895.1 Thaumatotibia leucotreta | reverse complement strand
CAGGAGATAATGAACGTTCAAGAAAGTAATATTTTCTTGGGAAACAGCGTAGATACGAACTTTATCTGGCGAATGTAGGTAATAGATTGTAAGAATTTGTAACACATAGGTATTTACTGTTATATTTTAGTAATACATTATTAAAAATTTTAAATGAATACATGGATGCAAACCGAGGACGTACGAGTGTGAATAACAAATAAAAATGATACTGCTGCAGCTGTGCTAATAATAATGCTGCAGAAAGGCTTTACATAATTTTTGAACTCACTATTTAGACAAAATTTTAATAAACGGAGCCTTACAGATTTGCCATTTACGTCTCTCCGTTCGTTTGTCACAGTAATTTTGTGATGTGCATTTAATTGGCATATATGATATCATCTGGCACAATAATATTTCGCATGGCATATAGTACTATATTTAATTATTCAATACTATATTTACTTATTCGATGATCAAAATAATATTGTACACGAATTGGAAAATTTAATTATTTCTGTAACGTCGCCGTTCAGAGGCTACTGATCTCTTAAATGCGATTCAGTTTACATTCTGCTTGTAATTTTTTGAAAGTTTTTCTATAGAACTGACCTGACATATCGTGATTCTGATTAGCCAGAATATGTAGGTACTAAACTGAATGGCATTGGTAGATCGGGGTAGCTCCTTGATTATAATTATACTTTTCTGGGAACCATTCGTAGTATTGCTGTTTTAATCTAACGTAATCAACTTTTCTGACAGTCATTTTTTTTTAATAAAATAAGCTATTTTAATGTAACCTACTGAAACTGGGTTCAGCAACGCAACCGCCATTTTCTGCATACAGCAAGATTATTAACTTCTGCTAAAAGATATGCTACATATTGTAGGTTTTCTTTATTGCATGTGTATTTGAGATAACATGTTATCGTTATGCGATGTGTATTTCTGACAATGAATTATATTAGGCCATATCACGATAACCAAGATGAATGATCAAAATACAATGATGTTACTATTATTTTAATTAGGTACGGTAAAAAGTTTTCAAGAAAACGAGTGTAAAAAACAGAGACACGAACCGTTATTTTCTCCATACAAAAAGAACGGTTCTTTTTTCGTTCATTTTCGTTCTTCGGTATATAAATTCTAAGTTAATCGAGTAATTTAAAAATATGATGTCATAAATTACATAAAATACTGAGTAGTACATAAAGAGTATAAAACATTTTAAAATATTGGGCTATTTCGAGGTTTTTGTAAAATAACGGTTCCGGTCCCTGGTAAAAAATGCTATACCGCCAGATTAAAACGATATGGTCACGATCAACCATCCCTGAACACTCGAAAAGCGAACGATTCCAATTTTAAATTTGGAACGCGTCATCATGAAATGGAAATGGCGGGCAAGCTCCAAATAGCGGAAGGCACGTGTACGGGGGAGGGGGAGGGACTTTCACCCTCGCGCCAAGGTCACGCGGACATCGCGGTGCAAGTGTGCTGTCTAGCGACTAGGTATTGCTATTGGTGTATCGGCCAGCGAGCTACGAATGTACAGGCAACTAATTCCAACCCTAGGCCAGGAACTATGTCGCAGTGACGCTATAAATAAGATTGTATGAAATATCTTGCTAGTGGTCGTTATGACATGGTTGTAGAGTGGCCTAGGGTTCTAATTGGTAAAGGAAATTGATTTACGTACATCGGACTTTGTCAGTGACAAAATATGAAATGGTACTTACGTAGGTACAAATAAATTACCTTGAATGTAAACTATGTTGGGAAGATGGGATTTTGAACATATTTTAAACGAAATCGGGACTCGCGTGTTTACATATATAGTTTAGTACTTTCGTGAACTGATTTAGATTACCTACTTATAGTGTGAGTGAAAGTCGTGACAGGTTAAATAATTAACTTCTAAATAGTAGACAGTTTCAAACTGAAGCAGATTTTATTTACAATCGCGTGTGCAGAGAAATCAAATAAAATTTAAATCAACGTTTTGAAAGTATCAACGATTAAATTAAGGACGACAACTTTATTAAGGTTTCAAGTAAATTAAAGCTTCATTGTTTCAATTAAATGCTTTGATACGAAACTTTTTCCGATAATTTTACCCTGTCAAACTATAGGCCTTAACATGGATATCATTATGCTTTCTATGCGTTTATAGCTCTGATGTTTAATTAATAGAATAAAGTGACTATTACTTTCACAATAACTCCATTAAGAAATTTAGTCAAGGCCTTACTTGTTTATTTTACACAATCATTTCTTAATTGACCAAGAATACCGGAGACGTAATTTTATTAAGAACTGACATTATGCAAACTACTCTCTAATAAAATATCACAATAATCAGTTATTATACTAATACTAAAACCTTCCTCTTGAAACACTCTATCTATTAGCGTAGTTCTACAGATTTAAGCATATATATGATCTGACAGACATAGACTTTTCTTTTATACGATGTAGTGATAGCTAAATCCTTTAATTCAATCGATCCCGTCGTAAGGACATCTTCATCTTTAACCTAAGGTTATTCCCAAATCTCATCATTTAACCCTGTCCCAACTACAAGCTTTGCCATACTATTACAATTCCAAATTGCAATATTCGTATACCCCGAAGCTAGCGCTCTCCCTCACACCTTTAATGGCATAAAAAATCAATTTCCCGGCCAAATTACGCCGAGTCGACAAATTGCCGGCGTCTAGCCTATAATCGAGTATTTGCTTTCTTACGAGAAATTGTTTTTGGAATACAAAATGTGTAACTTTTTATATTTCAGTATACTAGTTAAGTTTTGCTTTAGATGGTAGGTACGTTAAAAGTTTTATCAAATATTATATGACATATCGAAAAGCCTTTTTCTTTTTTACAACGTTTTTCACCATGTCGCTGAGCTTTGAGTATAGCATAGACAAAAAAGAATACGGCTAAACTAAAACTAATTGTAAGAGGTAAATGGCGCTTCAGGGCGCCCTATATTTAATACTAACAAATAATCTAAAGAAGTGTGAAAGATGTTTCAAAGTCTGCTATAATTACCGCATTTCTATCTATTTTCTACAGTAAAATCAGCTAGACTATGTTGATTTTACATGTAGTCCTCATTAAAACTCATACATGTCATGCACTAGACAATAAGTATGAATCGCAGAATAATCAAAGGAAGAAACTCCTTTCTTCCTTTGATTATCCTCCGATTGAGCATGTTTTCACGATATAAGCTAGTGCCTAGTGGCAATTACACAAATTAGGGGGCCCCCTTTTTCGAGCTTCCTAAAGAGCCTTCCTGTTCGGGAAAGGGGCCTTCAGAAACACACTTGACGCCCTAGAAGCCTAGGATGACTTTTGTTATAGAGGATTGCCTAGAAACTGAATATAAATAATCTATTTAAATATACAATTCAGCGTGTCTATTAATTTAAACACGTACCTATTTTAAGGTGGTGATTTTAGGAAGCAAATCTTGTTTGCCGTTGAGTCTAATTGCTACCACAAATTTTAAATTAAATACATTTTATGGAACAGAACGCTCGAGCGTTTTTTTTTTCTAAATAACAAGATTGCAGAGTTCATTTCTTGTTGGAATGTTCCAAAAGAACCGTCTCGCTTCGCTTAATAACTTTAATTGTCCGCCGACCGTCGCCGTCTGCGAACTCGATCGAACGCGGAAGCAAACGTACCTATACATTGCAACGCTTTACAAATTCCTCTCACCCACACAAACCTTTTTCCATCAAAACAAACCCACACACCCGAAAACTGTCTGCCGAAATACATCCACATGCGACGCACAATGAACCAGTGCGCATGTGTTGGTGAGTGAATGAGAGGGAGAGTGTGACGAAATTTCACTTTCCGTTTTGGCAACGTCGCACCTCCCCGTTCGTCGACATTTGAGGGTGGCGCGGCTAGTGAGTTCCGAACCCGACATTTTCATTTTTAATGTTTGCACCCGTAAATTCTAAGTGTAACAATGTCGCCACTATCAACACTAAATACATATTTAGAATAACTTGAAAAGGTACTAAACAATCTCCATACATTATTAAGCATAAAAGATTCAATCCGAAATCACAGTTCTGGCAGTTCTATGGCTAGCGAACTTTGAACTACCTATCTATTCAAAGACGCAAAATTAAATACATAACTAAAGTATTTTTTTGCAAATCTGCCTGGATTATAAGAGGGGTGGTATATGAACAAAAGGCAACAAAACAGAAAGCGACTCGTAAAGTAACGGTACAGTGTGTAGAGACTTCAAAGCTCAGACAATTCTTGGAAGTGTCATCCGAGGGGGACGGCTGTCCGGCCTCTCGCTCGGCACTATCGACTGAATGAGACGCGAGTTGAATACTTTTCGTACACTTTTTAAAATTCTGCCCGTGAAATGAAATTTGATCGGTCACACGGAAAGTGATTTATTAAATTTTGCTCTTAATCTGTAATTAAATTTATTCTTTTCATAGAACTGAACTCATCTTAGTCATGATTTAATGTTTCTGAATGAAGCTCCTTATCTGAATCTAGTCAGCCTAGGCCATCGATCTTGAATTGAGGATACTTAAAAGGTATCTGACTGCTTTTAAGGGAAACTTTTTTAGTATAACGTCGGAATAGATTATATTTATGAGGCCGTCGCTTAGAATGTGTATTTTTCTTGTTTTTAAGATTAATTAGGTACGTAATCCTGCATAACCATTTAGTGATGTTAATAATAATATATGTATTATCACACTTCTAATTTTTATTATTATAAAAAATGCAATATAAATGATTAGTTCTTGATAACATACATAACAACGTATTGACAAAGAATTGTCCATTTACACGTATTTATGATTATGATTAAAGTTTTTTTTAATCCTGTAGTAACTTGACAATGCACAATGATATTGCATTTGATATTTTAACACAACATATAGATATGTTGTTATAAGCAAAATCGAAGTTTAATAAAACAAAAAGATTTGTTTATAAAGATGACACTGAAATTCACAGACATTGGATCTTTGATTCATTACAGCCCCGTTATTTCTTCCACAATTAATACATATTTCCCACTTACATTCCAATTCCAAATATGAACGTCGGAACTTGTTAGTGGCAGTGGACATTTCTTTAAAAAACTCTAACATTGTTGTATTTAATGTTCAGGATGCTCGGAAAAAACGGAGTAATGGTGGTTCGAAAGGTGCTAATCAAGTCATTAACCATACGTTATTGTAAAGGTTAGTTTTACATGTTTACAATAGATATTAACCTTTATCCCTACATAGTATAAAATAAAGTCACTTTTTCTGTCCCTATGTGCCTTTGTACGCTTAAATCTTTAAAACTACGCAATGGAGTTTGATGAGATTTTTTTTAATAGGTAGAGTAATTCAAGAGGTAGGTTTTTATGTAGGTGCGTGCGAAGTAGTACCCGTGCGAAGCCGGGACGGGTGCTATTTTAATATAATCTAGTTTTAAGCAATACAAGGATAAAGGAGTATTTCATGGAAAGGAATAGTGTTACTTAGACTTGGCAAATATATGTCAATAAATGTAGAAGAATAATTTATAATCTCGTAAGTATGATTGGGCATCATACTATTTTTTTTAAACAAGGGAAGTGCTATTTTATTGAGTTTATGAAACGATTAAATTTCATTGAAGTGAAGTGTACATTGTAATGCACATTGGGCTTTACGACGTTAAGTAAAGCTTTCGCCTTCAAGAAACTGTTTGAATGTTACATTGTTTTAAGTTTTGCTGCTAAGCTAGTTAAAATTAAAAAAAAAAAATCTTGGGACATCTTACACAAATCAACCTAGTCCCACGGTAAGCTCAATTAAGGCTTGTGATGTGGGTACTAGGCGACGATATATATAATAGATACTTAAATACATAGACAGCCATGACCAAGGAACAAATATTTGTGATAAATAAATACACAAATAATGCCCTCGCCGGGATTCGAACCCGGAACCTCAAGCTTCGAAGGCAGGGTCACTACCAACTAGGCTACGGAGGCTGACGGGATTTTTTTTCTTCGGAGGTTATTTAAGTTTAGTAGGCATGTAATCGATCGGGCAAGGCTGTGCAGGCTGCGCCGGAGTCGGGTGTCGGCGGATGTGGGCGCGGAAGCGGCACCGGACGCCCGCCATCTTGCTTTTGCTACGCTTTGTGCCAGCATTGTGGAGCTGACTATGTTGACGAGCTTTACAAGTTTCCGTGTTGTGTTAACATTTGGTAACTATGTAGTTCAGTCAGTTTGAAATTTAAGATTTGGGTTTGATAATACATCCATAGTAATAGTCAAATCTGGCTCTACCAATGGCACTATGCTATATATACGTGTATAGAGCATGCATACTAGGGATGTCCACGCTAAGCAACTTTCACTGTGCAGACAATAAAGAATCATCATCATCATCATCATCTCAGCCATAAGATGTCCACTGCTGAACATAGGCCTCCCCTCTGGACCTCCACATGTACTGGTTCGATGCGACCTGCATCCAGCGTGTCCCGGCGACCTTCATAAGGTCGTCTGTCCAATTAAGAATAGTGTAAAAAAAATCTCTCAATTAGGTATGAGTCAATTGAGCCTCACTTGATAGTTATTTTCGCGATTTCTAGGTTGTCTCTATAGTGAAAGCTAAGCGAGACCGTCCCTAGAAGCACGATGTCACCCTGTATACTTAAGTAATATTATATATAGGTATATATCCTATTTGCTAAACTGAAATTTTAATGGCGATGAAAATATTGTAAATTGTTGAGAAGATCGGAAGATCTAACGGGATTGCTGCCAACATTTTCGGATTCTTGAGTACTATGCTGCGGGTACATTTTCAAATTTAATATAAATAGATAGAAAAATAATAATTTCTGAAACCCATTATACGTAAGTACCGAACACTTTTTTTACTATGAATAATATGTTTGTTCCTTGGTCGTGGCTGTGTATGTATCTAAGTATCTGTGTACGTATCTATCTATTATATATATCGTCGCCTGGTACCCACACCACAAGCCTTAATTGAGCTTACCGTGGGACTAGGTTGATTTGTGTAAGATGTCCCAAGATATTTATTTATTTATTTATTTTATTTATTTTATAATACAACTATAATAAATTAAAAAGTCAAAACGTTTTGTTGTTAACGGTTTCGCGCTAATATCTAATTTCAGTTAGGTATATTTACGTTTTTTTAAGGAGACGTGGTAATTACCTACATAAACATATTTTCTAAGAATGCCTTAAAATAATTTTGTTCGGATAGGTAATCATTTAATAAGTCAGATTGTTTATCTACTGACCCTAATTCAGTCGGGTTAGCTTTTGATGTGTTGGTAAGGACTATTATCCCGATGAGTACAATAATAAAATACCGCTACTATTTAAAATAAAAGCGGCATAATATTTTTCTTTTAGCCGTTGTCAAAGCCAGCGCCAATCTGTACGTAATTTCATATTATTATTCTCGCGACATGATAAATTTTCTCAGCTTCGCTCCGAGTAATAATTCTTATCTGCACCATTGCTTTAAGCTTTACAAACGAACATAGAAACACTCTATACCGAAGAAAATAGAATATATTGTAGATTGAAATAAACTTTATCAAAGTGACATTTGACAGCAATTCAGGTAGTGAATAAGATCTTGTATAAACAAAAAAACATAAAAGGACCAGGTAAAAGTTCTTTGTGCGAGTGAGCTTTGCGCAACAAAGGTGCGATTTCGTTGCGTTTGCGCACAATAGCTGATAAATTATTCGCTAATTTGCGAAGATCGCACCTGGCGATGTGCGATGGGATAAAGATTGGTCAAGTTAGAGGCATCGTAACAGAATTTAAAATATCTAAACCAATATTTATACCAAATTCAAAATTACTACAAATACCAAAGATGCTACATACCTATATTTAATAAGAAATTACATTGAAATTAGAATTACTACACTCGCGGTCAATGAATGAATACGGGTCAGGTGGATTTTTCCATAGAAAATACTGGAAACATGCTGATTACAAATATTTAAAATAAATATTTATAATACAAGTGGAACCGTTTTTAACTTCAGATTGTATTGGAATTTCCCTGACTTTTTCACCCGATCCAAAAAACACGGAACTTTATCGTCAGATGACTCCGTAGATATAAACATAGCAACTCATGATTAAAAAACTCGTATTACCATACATTTTAGGTGGTTTTCTTAAACGGTCTACAGTTTTGTCTATACAAACCGACCTAACGACAATTTTAAGGTTTTTTTGGATTTATTTATAAAAGGAAAATTCCAATACAACCTTATTTAAAAATAGATTTTACCTACACTATAAATATTTTGAAAAAGTATTTGAAATCTCCATGTTTGCATTATTTTCTACGAAAAAAACTACCTGCACCGTATTCATTGACCGAGTGTTTTGTAAATAATAAATGGTTTATGTATGACAATGAATATTACTTAGTTGTTTACCTTCAAAGCTAAGTTATTTAATTGGTAGATAAGTTAAGATCGGACTCTTGGCGATTTTTACAAATCCATTTCAAAGAATAACCTATTTAATCACTGCGTGCTTATTACGTCCCTATGCATAACTAGTAAGCAGGTTCGCTTTTTTCTAGCAGCTCATACTAGCTTTAGAAAATGCTTTCTGTCAAAATTTTATTCACGCTTGATATAAAACTCTCAAAAGAGGCCGAAATGGCACGAACCACAGGAAAGAAACGAATATCGAAGTACTCATAAGACTAAGGTACTATAAACTATAAAATGTATTTATGCCTATAGTTACAAAGCTTATATTCGCTTGCACACTGAGGGAAATGCAACATCGCATTTTCACCCTCCACTTTTCTTGGCGATGACTCATTCGGCCTTTATCATACAAACGCGTCGCTGTATTCAGTTTTAAATCGTATTCACACAAGTTAAGATTGATTTTAGCTTACGAAATAACGTGATTGATCCAAATAATTAAGACAATGTTTGAATTTTGTACGCCATGTTTAAGATACAATTAAAATAAATGGGTTTTTGTTGGGTTTTGTAATTAAACAAAAGTTGAACTGCAAATGAAAAGTAACGGAACTAATCTGATTTCTAGCTATGTTACCTCTTTATGGTGGTCGCCATCCTGCATGTCTGTGAGTCTGAAATAAAATGACTGGACGCTTACCTGAAACAACAATAAAATATGGTTATATTTGATATCGTTAATGCCGTTTTACATAGGTACAATCATCTTGATGCTGCCAAATAATTTACAACATAAATAAGAAAGAGTACCGTAAACTATTGAAAAATAAGAGAGCTCAGGTGCTGCTGTGGCGTAGGTGTATTTTAATATGGCGCCACATGTTTTGTTAACTAGCTCATCATATGTCAGAACTTTATAACCTAGTGTTTAATGGGACAACGGCATAAAAATGTTGGAATCATACAAGATTTATCAGGTTGGATCAAAATAAATTACGCATATTTGTACTTGATAGCTTACGTGAATTCGTCACGCCCCCTTGATTGGAATAAAATTGAGAAATCGAGGGCGTGCGGTCGTGTTTGTTACCTCTTCGTGTCGCGACTTCCAGCGCGAACTTCCGATACGCAATCATTCAAACTGAGACGAACCACGAAAATATAACATCGAGTCACTTCATTTTTGTTGGGACATGATTTTTTGCCGATCGGTCATTCACAAATGAATCAAACATTTATAAAAAATCAGTTCTAACTACAATTAAAACGTAATTTTTTTCTGTGGCGAAGAAGTGACATGGTAATTTGAATTAGACTTTAAATCTGGAGAATGACCGCGCAAAGTTTCAGTTCGCGTATTTTCGTTTCTCACATTACTCCAGTGTGAATCGTTACGCCGCGAAAACATGGTTACGAATCGATAGTCTGCGAAAAGTTGGCGGGCTAAACACATGAAATTCTAACTTCGTTATTAGAGTGTCCGACATGCTTGGACTCTCAGATTTTTGACTGAGAACCTGAGAAAAAGATAGTAATCATTTTCACTAACGAATACTTTTATCTTGGTATTGATATCTATAGTTGCAGATTTCTAAGAATGAACTTTTGACAGTTTAGAAATGAGCCTTATATGACGTTAAGAAGATAGCAAAAATGGTGACTCATACCCTCATATTAATATGGATTAATCTATAACTGTCGAAAGTTCATTCTTAAGGTGCGTTCAAACTTAAAGAGCATTCGCTGTTCTAACCTCCCACTCTACGAAATTCGATCGGGTACACAAAACGTGATTGGTTGATTTCGTAGAACGGGCGCTAGAACAACGAATGCTCTTTTGGTTTAAACGCACCATTAGAAATCGGCAACTATACACCGTGTTTTTATTGATTTCCGTTAAATTAAAGGGAAGCTTATTTAGGTCAAAAATAATCAATTTGTCTAAGAAACTAGTATCTTAACTCTTACTGTTATTGAGGTATTGAAAAAATAAGTTTAATGACTGAACAAGTGTATTGCAACCTTTATCACATCCTAAAGAAACTTATTTCGACATGTGCCGTCAGTCACCTGAGATCTTATTCTTAAGGTTCTCTCACACTTTTTTTTCTAATTCGACTAAAAGCAATATACCAGGTAGCTCCAATTAACGTACCAAGCAGCCTGTTAAATTTAACGGAATAAAAAAAAACACGGTGTATATACTGTATATTTTTGAAACGTAAGCACATTTAGAAACAAGATAAACCAGAACAAATTTCGTGGTGTAATTGGACAATTCAGCCATACATTTCGTGACTCAACATCAATCAGGAGGCTACTCCAAAACCACGTATCTGACAATCAGCAAGAAACAAAAGGGAAATATTTTTTAAGCGTTGTACGTCATTAATCGGGCATAATGGAAGAATGCCGTAAATCCGTCCGCAGCTGTCACTACAGCATGTGTACCTGCGCAGCTGCGGGCTGATAAAAGGTTGCGCTGAGAGACGCGTTAGGTGAGGTCAAACGGCTCGTTACGTCACTGGAAAAAACGGTTTTGTATCGTAATCCTTGATATTTCTAAACCATGTATTTCATGATGTTAGTCATGGAACATCAAAGATATTTACTGTCACTGCCTGTTTCATCATCTCCTTAATACAATAAGTAACATGTCCCATATACAGAATATACTCGTAAAATATATCTGACAGACAGATGTTAGCTATCCTTTTGCTTTTATATGTATGCTTAGGGAAATGGATAGTATCTAATAATTTTATTTGACGGACATCTTTATCCGGGGGTTGTGAAACAGAGTAAACGATAAGCCTAATAATTATTAAATATCTTCAACGCTAATTTTTGGTATGATGTAGATATTTATTGAATATGCATGATGATAAACTATCTATGCTGTCATTTAGTAAAGAAATAAAAAAAATGTTTACTGCTACATTTTCATTTCACTATCTCTGCCCAAGTAGAGAGCTTTTACTACGATTCACAAAAGATAGCATCTAATTGTACAAGACAACCTAACAAGCTAGTAAATTATTTAAAAAATGTACTGCATGGGTGAAACAGAAATTCTTTACGGTGTCATCGTCAATTTGTTTTCTTTTTTTATGATGTTGCCAAGCTCCCCTCCTGTAACGGTAAGTGGTCAGCCCGCCCATAGACACGTGTCGTTAATGTGTTGCCAACTGAAAGCTTGTTAAAAAAATATTATCTCTAAGCCTCGCAAAAAGTTGTTATAAATAGCTTAACTTTTTTTTACGACCAAAGTTTACAGGATATGTCAGATGCTACGTTATAATAATCGTTCGTATCATCGTCATATCAATTGCCAAATGCCTATTTGTGGTATGAACTTTGTCGTAAAGAAGATTTATAAAACGTGATAATACTAAGAGAAAAAACATCATCATTAACTATGCATATAAACGCATTAGGAGGTAAATACCCATAATCGCCACGCTGGGCAAGCGGATTAGCGTTCGCAGTAATGTGTCCACTATGATGACGCTGCTGCCCATCATCAATCTTTTATCAAATAATGGTCAGTGACACTTCAATCCCTTAGTCGACTCTTACGACACCCGCAGGAGGAGTTGGGGTGGTGACAAATGTATTCTTACTGCCGTCACCACACGACAACTTATTCATGTTTAGGTACCGAGTCACTGAGCACTAAAAAAAGTAGATAATAAGTAAATGCACATAGAAACATAAAATGTGCGACATTTCTTGCATAATGATAACCTTATGACAGCGTTTAATTAAATGAACTGAGCGCTTGAATTAAATTGATTATGTTAACATATGCCATTAGAGTTCATCTGTTTTTATAATGTTGCTAGGCTAATCCTCTGACCTATCAAGAAATTCCAATGCAACCTGTGCATGCAACAGTTTTTGCAATCGTTCAACTGCTGCTGCATTCGATCGATTTATGTAAGTACGAGTATCGATTACTCGGAAAGGTTATTAAGTTGTTGATCACCGCATTGTAATGGCACTTAAATGAATAAAAAGTTACATTATTTAAAATAACAACTTCATATAGAGAGAGTATATGCTCTCGAAGTTATATAGAACAAGCGGTTTACTAATGTTTGGCAAATAATTTTTCCCAAAGTATCACATCGCAAACTATTTTTCCCAAATTTTCATTTGGCAAAAATTCAATTGTCAAAACAACTTATCGCAATTTTACAGTTAGCAAGCCTTTTTGTTGGCAAGCGATTGTTTAGCAAAGAATTACTTGGTCGTTTTTATTTTCCCAAAATATTTTTTGGCAAATGCATCGTTTGGCGTGACATACTAATCCCAAAATATTGTATGGCATACGATTTATACAATATTACATCGCAACCAATTTTTCGCATAAAGTCATTTCGCCGAAAGATCATATTCCAATTGAATCTTATGAAATCGTTTTATTTCCCAACTAAATGGTTGGAACTTCTATCTTTGGGCTTGGTTTTTAATTGGAACTTTTTATAATGTATATTTTCATGTAGTTGATGGTTTAGCTGGCATTTAGTTAACTAAATAATTACCAATGTTTTTGGGTATAGTTTGAGGCGAATTTTATATAGGTATGTTTATGTTTTTTTTAATAAAAGCTCACGTGGGGTTTTATATTATGTTGATAAACAATTAAAAGTCGGGTTCTAAACAGTAATTTAGATTAAACTGATGAGGGAAAGCAATGCCGAGGGAAGAACAAAACAGTCGGTTCTGGCACTCGCCGGCCGCTGCCGCGGCACGCTCGCTTCGCTCGCTCGGCTCGTGCGCTGTATGGTCGCAGTTTCACCTAACACTCCTCCTCGCTTCGCTCGTCGTCGTACCTAACGGTGGCTCTGGGATAGTTTTTTTATGAAAATGAAAATAAAAATATAGTTTTTTTATCCGTGGCTATGTGTGCCTTCTTAGTACCTACCAATAATAAATATGAATAGTGATCATTGTGATGGATTTTTTTCTCACTTCATTTATTATGATACCAATTATTCATGATATACGTTTTTTGTTCCAGGCAAGTTCAAGCCAAAGGTTGTGCAAAAAAGTACGAAATTCCTGTATAGACCTACGAACTTTAAAATAATAATTATTATCATTTGCCAGGCTTTTGCTATAAGTAGAGCTTGCGAAGTATCAAATTTGGGATTTTTTTTTGGAATTTAACTTATGACCAAATAAAACATTTGCTTAATAAGCATTTGCTTAATAAAATCTTGACGAAGTGAAACTTTGCAAAATAATAATTTGACCAAATGAATAAAATGAGAAATGTAACTTTGCTAAAGATTTGTTTGAGAAATGAGACTATTGCGATAAGTTATTTGGGAAGTAATATTTGGGAAACATAATTTGCCAAATGGCAGTACACCAGAACAAGCAATTTTGTAGACTAATAGTAACTGGGAATTATGTCACAAGTACTTTACTGTATAATTTAAGAAAAACATACAGGCTTATAACGTTCAGGGTGACATACATCCTTTTGACAACCGTTTTTTTTTTCAGAATCCAACAAACCGTGCACTAGTTTGCCACCCAAGTATGTATTATAAAAATCATAGAACAGTATCTAATTACTAATCCATCTAGTTACATTAATTATGTATAAACTGATTGCTAGAGCCCAATCGATTACGAGTTATCATCATTATAATATCAACCGAAACACTGCTCCTATCTGCCACTGCTGGGCATAGGCCTCCCGCAAAGGTTGCCACAATGACGCTATCCGCTATCCTGCGCTATCCGCATCCTCTTGGTTTGTCTGCGACCCGACCTTCACCACATTCACCAGTCACCAGGTCATCAGTCAATTGTACATTTTTTGAGCTTATATAAAATCAGTGGTGGCGCGAATTGGGGAAGGCCTATGTCCAGCAGTGGATGACTATGCGCTGATGGTGATGATGATGATGATAAAATCAGTCCCAATAAAAATTCAAGATCATTATTCCTTAAGTATCGAATAGAAAAAATATTGTCGTTATGAATGCGCGCACAGAATACTTAAGGTCATTCAAATAGATGAATCTATAATTTTATTGATGTATATGATATCACCGAGATACTAATTTTAATAATACCTATAAATATACATATTATAAAAACAGTATTAACTCAAAATTCATGTATTTTTTAGCTAAGGGGTATCAAATATACAAAAAACATGAATTTTCAGTAAATATTATTTTGATCACGGTGTACGATATGATCCTTGTGAAATATGAACGGGTTCGAAGCATGTTATTTACATATTAGTTATACTATACCTTATTTCGAATACTTATCTATCCTTAAGAAAACTTCATGTTCTAAAGATGCCAAGTATTCCTACAGGAATGGCAAGTGGCTTACAGAGTCCCGTTTGCTATTTAACCTTTGATGGACTACTGACATTTTGATAGAGCAGAAACTTGATATGATACATATTTCGCTCCGTATAATGTCGAACATGAACATGAGAATGTATTACGAAAATACTGGCAGTTTAAAAATAAAATGTTTCCTTAATGTGTAAAAAGGATGCTTAGAATTTCGCTCATGGTATTAATTTTATTTTTATACGAAATACCCGCAAGATTATGGCCTCGAATTTGTTTCAAACCTTCACACAAAACACACGTACGCATAAAAAGACATCCAATTTCTATGGGTCGCGCTCTACCTGAGTGTGCCATAAAAAAGAGGTCAACAACCCCAACAGCTGCTCCAATTCAAGATGGCCGGCATTTTAATGTCAAAAATTAATAAATGCAAGCCAGTTCCAGTGATGGATCGTGCATTGAGAACGATTTACTTGGCTGTTCATTTTGTATGCAACTGACTGGTTATAAATCATATTCAATTTGATTAACAAAGAATTTTAGTAATGGAGAAAATGAGACGTAAATTTATGATACCTAGTTGCCATTTAATGAATGAAATCGGAAGTTAATTTATTAAAATATGTATACATACTTACTTACAGTCAGGACTTGGTCATAATTTTAACGAACTAGGTACCTGTCAGTGAACGTTGAACATTCTTTAATGTATGGTTTGTTGGTTCGTTTATCTATAAATTATTGCCAATAACTATTAAATATTGTATATGTATTCTGATAGATATAAAATCTGTGTATTCTCGTAGGTTCACTGGGACCTCGGGCAGATTCGTAATGCTATTTAAATTTGTTAACTTCCTTTTTACTTCATATTGTTTTAATAAAATTGTTTTACCACTATTATATAACTGTAGAAAAAGTGGACAGTAATTTTAAAGTATGTTACTCTTAGCGAAGATCTTTACCATAAAGGATACGTTTTGTATTTCAATAGCGCTCCTACTAGCTCATTGCTTTCTAAACGCTGATGTTTATCGCGCTTTTATGTACATAAGTACATTTAAATATTATTATATGACATTGATAAGAGTTACAACACAAAATCAAACGATTATGTAGTCGCATATGCGTTAGTGCAGCTGAATACTACAGGATGCATTGCGCGCGCAGATGACGCGTAGACAATAATGACGGCGCGACAGATGTGTGTCAAATTACTGGCATGTACATTTTACTGGCTATAGTAAAAAACACTTCAACATTTTTGATGGATTCCGACTGCAACTAGCGAGTAGTAAACACGTAGCCACGTCTATTGTTAAATACTCTTATCTATAAACAGGTCGGCTTAACTTATTTGTCTGTAAACAATAAAGTGCATATTAATTTGCACCTTAGGGACTATGGGGGAGGGCTCAGATTTGAGTGAAACTGAAGATGGGGATCTGTCGAGCGGGCTACAAGGAAATAACTTGGAAAAACAAATTGAAAGGTCAATTTCTCCGAGAAATGTGCCGCTACCGGATGAAGCTATGGAGTGCAATGCTTCGAGTTCAAAGAGAGGTCGTGAAGATGATGAGGGGATTTGGTCCGTGGTAGGTCGGGACGGAAAAAAACTTAAAGAGGGAAGAGGAAGACATAGTCCAGGCTATCCAGAAAATAATTCATCCGAGAACAGACATGAAGTGATGAATGATTGTAAACCTGAAGTATACATTACATCCACGGTAGAACTACCTAAACAGTTTGCGTTTGCACGGTTGATGCATCAAAACAATATAACAGACATCTTAGAAATAAAATATGTTAATCCGCATAAAATATATGTTCAGTTCGGGGCAGAGAGTGCTTTACAAAACCTTACCAGTTGCCAGGCTATTAAGGAGAAGGCATGGAATATTTTACGAACCACCGAAGTCGCTGCGTCATATGGAGTAATCAGGAAAGTAGATATGGAACTATCTGATAAAGAAATTTTAGAAAGTATAGATGGCGGTACCGAGCTATTATATGCGAAGCGTCTAACCCGACGGACGAAAGAGGGAAAGTGGGTAAATAGTGAATGCGTGAGGTTAGGATTTCGAGGATCCTCTCTGCCTGCTTATGTCCTCGTGTTTGGCATACGCTGGGTGGTCAAACCATACATCTTTCCTGTTACGCAGTGTTCGAATTGCTGGAAGTTTGGTCACGTTAGGAAAATGTGCCCTAGAACCAAGACTGTATGCCCAAAATGCACCAAAAATCATTCCAACTGCGAGGTCACTAAGTTTGTGTGCGTGAACTGCAACGGCGATCACTTAGCGTTGAATAAGAAGTGTCCCGCCTATCTCAAAGAGAGGAAAATAAGGGGTATAATGGCCGATTTCAACGTTACCTACCGTAAAGCAACGACAATGTATGTTCCAGAAAGCCCCATACCACAATTTGTAGAAACTCGTGGATTTGAGTTTCCCCGAGCAGATATTTCGTTTCCGAGTATTGACCCTATTGAGGGGACACTGGATAGCCAAGATTCGACATCGGTTCAAATGCCTCACTCGTATGCAGCAGTAGCAGCCTCCAAGCCTACCCTTCCTTCTGTCAAACAAAAACCGTTAGCTAAAAAAAGTGGATTAGAAAAGCCAAAAAAGGGAAATGCCAAACGAGGCAAGGTCATATCACATGAAGAGCAGGCTGACGAGTCAGATGGTAGTTGCATGGAAATTTCTATTGACTCGTGTTCGGACAAGAATAAGTATTTGGAAACAAAAAAGAACAAGGGGAAAAATAATGAAGAAAAAAGGAAATCAAATCAAGAAGAAGAGAGTGATACTGAACATTTTACGATAGAAAAGGCTATGGAGATGTTAAAGTTATTTTTGGGCAAAGGGAGCAAGCCAATGTTAGATAAATTTATTTCGGTTATTAAAAAGGGCTTTAAGTTGTTAGTCAGTTACTTGAGTAAGTACTTTTTAGACTTGCCTATCTTAAGTCAATTATTTGCGTGTGATGAGTAATAAATTACACTTAAACATAATCCAATGGAATTGTCAAAGCCTCAAGAATAAACGTGCATCATTCGAACAAGTACTATCTCGTGAGAAAGTTCATATCGCAGGGCTCAGCGAGACTTGGTGTGAACGCGACTTGGAGCTGAGAGTAAGTGACTACAATATATTTCGCAAGGATAGGGTAGACGGCTATGGTGGGGTGGCGATTTTGACCCATAAATCTGTTAAATCGCAAGTACTTCCCGTTGTCATATCTAATCCGGGTATCGAGATACTCCGCGTTAAACTATATAATTGCGCCCCACTAAAATATATTGTTTCGATATATTGCCCATCATCAATTCAAACGAACCAAAGAGACTGGGATCAGTTATTTTCATTATGTAATAAACAAACTCTGTTGCTAGGTGACTTTAACGGCCACTATAACACCTGGTCGCATAAAATTGATAATCGTGGTAGACAAATATTCGATTCCTTACTTAGTCATGACCTAAAAACCTTAAATGACGGATCTCCAACTAGGGTTCAACTTGTCAATGGTACGCTTAGACAATCTGCTCCCGATATATCTCTGGTATCGACTGACATAGCTATTAGTTTTAGCTGGAAAGTCAGTAACGAGTCTCTTGGCAGCGATCATTTGATAATTCACGTGACTACGGAATGTAAATCGAACCTAAAACCTGTTATAAAACGTAATTATAAAAATGCAGACTGGCCATCGTATACTGAGTACTTAGAAAAATCACTTGCTAACTTATCCGTACCCGCTGATTACCAAGGTGCGTATGATTTGTTTCTATGCGAGATAAATAAAGCGGCCGACTTGCATATCCCTACAACCAAAATTAGCCAGAATCCTAGCAACAATTTTATACCTAAACCGTACTGGAACGCGTCATTGTCTAAGGTTGTGGCGAAGCGCAGATTGGCACTAAGTTTATTTAGGAAAAATCCGACCCCCAACAATCTCATAGATTTAAAAAACAAAATTGCTGCGGCACAGAGACTCATTAGGCAAGCTAGGTATAAATCATTCCGTGACTTCTGTACGACCATTGATAACGCGTCATCATCTAGCGACATGTGGAAAAAAATGAAATGGGTTAAAGGAATTAGATGTCAGAACAAGTGTGTTGATAATGAACGCTCAATTTCCTTGCTTAATAATTTAACGCCTGATTTTGTATGTCATAAAAAACCAGTTTTTACATCTAACAATAACGTATTAATGGCCCTAATTACCGTTCAGGAAATCGAAAAAAGTATCAAACTATCTGACACGGCCCCCGGCTTGGACGGCATTTCCTTTTCAATGCTGCGTTATCTCCCTCCTATAGGCAAGGATATACTACAGTTATTATACAATAGGTTTTTAGCAAGTGGATTTGTTCCGCAACAGTGGCGCGATATACTGATTATTCCGATTCCCAAACCGGGGCGTGATTCAAACGGTGTTGCCTCCCTAAGACCTATAGCACTAATGTCATGTTTATGCAAAGTTTTTCACTCGATAATTAACAAACGCCTGGAATGGTTTCTGGAGAAGAGGGAATCATTTTCTGACTATACTATAGGTTTTAGGAAGTCAAGGTCATGTTTGGATAACCTAAGTTTTTTAGTAACATTAATACAAGCAGGTTTCGCGCGTAAACAAACATCTCTAGGTTGTTTTATTGACATAAACAATGCCTATAACAACGTCAACATTGGAGAACTGTTAACAATTTTGGATAGACTCGATGTAGGTGGGTCCATATGTGATTACTTGTGGAATTTTTTAACATATAGAAACTTAAATATTAGACCAGAAAATTCAAGTGTACAGAGAAGTTGTTGCCAAGGCCTCGGTCAAGGTGATCCACTCTCTCCGTTGTTATTTAATGTTGCCACTATGGATATTTGCAAGCATATAAATAATATCTATATTTCACAGTACGCCGATGATTTTGTGTTGTTCACCAGCGGGCCCTGCCTACAAGACTCCGTAGGTAGATTGCAAGCGGCAGTAAATACTCTTACAGTTATGTTATGCAATCTCGGTCTGGAAATTTCCTCCGAAAAAAGTAAATTATGTTTATTTAACTCTGGTAGAAAACCCATTAGGCACCATTGTTATGATTTTTCAATAAATAATTCGCGGTTAGAAGTAGTTAGCGCTGTCAAATATCTAGGTCTCTGGCTTGATCGCTCATTACGTTGGGGGAAGCATATTAACGAGTTGCATCAAAAATTGAACAGACATTTAAATTTATTCAAAGTTCTAGCAGGTGCGGGGTGGGGTGTGCATCCCAAACATCTTAGACGTTTGTACATTTCCTTAATAAGAAGTCGTATTGATTATGCCTGTTTCCTATACGACTCTAGTTGTAAAAATAACCTTTTAAAACTAGACAGGGTGCAAAATCAAGTCATGAGAGTGATAGGAGGATTTATTAAAACTACTCCGATCCATGTTATGGAAGTCGAATTACACCTACCGCCCCTTGAGCTTCGTAGACACTACCTATCAGGGAAATATTGCCTAAAAATGAGATCGCTTAACAGTATGCCTATTACTCTAACCACAAATCAAATGCAAGTTATACAAAATAGCAAATACTGGGAGGGGAAAAAACTACCGTTACTTATTACATCACATAATCTTTTAAAAAACACATCTATATACTGCAGTCGACAATTAGAAATGTTCATGTTTAATTCCTGGATTCATTACATAGATTTAGGTGGTGTCATTCACTTTATTGACGAGTTTAAACAGGCAAAAAAGACGTATGATAGGTTAACAATAAATACAATTTGCAGCGGGGTAATGGCAAGATACTCTTCATTTTATAAAATATTTACTGATGGATCAAAAGAAAATAGCCAATACATTGGGGCCGCATTTTATGATGAAATAAATAGGTATTCTCTAAAACTAAAAATCAACTGCAATACGTCTATAATGTATGCCGAACTAATTGCTATCTCTGAAGCCCTATCTTACGCAGAATCCATCAATTCGAACGAGTTCGTAATTTTCACTGATTCCAAAAGTGCACTGCAACACCTGGCTCGGTGCACCTCGACCTTTCGAGGAGTACCGATAGCCTACACAATAATAAGACAGATTTTAGAATTAAGATCTATGTCAAAAACTGTTATACTTCAATGGATTCCTTCACATGTAGGTATTAGTGGTAATGAAATAGCGGATTCATTAGCAAAACAGGCGAGCAGCGACGGTGTCGAATACGACCTACTACCTTCGTACATTGATTGCTTACATTTAGTTAAATCAAGATGTCGCGAACTTTGGAAGGAATATTTTGACAAGAGGTCCCAGGACAAAGGCATTTGGTTTAAGACTATACAGCCCCACCCATTGAATGTTCCGTGGATTGATAATAGTACGTTATGTAGACAGGATCTCGTTTTACTATTAAGACTGCGATCCGGACACATTCCATTGAATAAGTTCGCGTTCCTTATGCGTAAAGTCAACTCCGAATTATGCACGTTATGCAATCGTGTCGAAGATGCGTATCATATTTTAATGGAATGTGCCCGAAATGAAAGACCTAGGCGGCGTCTTTTTAACGACAGTTCCATTGGATTGTGCAATACATACTTGTCGAACCCTATGTCTGAGGTAGTTGGAGATATACTAAATATTGTTAAGTGTGGTCTTAAGGACAGATAATTGTGAATTATTTCAGTTTGTATAAGTATTAACTCTGTTAATTAAGTCTTTTTTTAATGGGGCGACATATTCGGGTAATCGAAAAAGCTCCTTAATAAATGAAAAAAAAAAAAAAAAAAAACATTTTTGATAGGAAAGTTTATTTAATAGTGTTATTGATTTTAGGAGCATTGTGAATAAAAAAGTTGTAAAGTTGAAATGTCTGTGACCAAAACTAATAGGTAGTATTGTTCGTAGTGGTCGAATTATGATCAATAGATTAGAGGTAGTGTTTTCAATTTTCCATGAAATTGGAGCATTCCATGAAAACGTGTCGTAAGCGACACTGTTTTTTCAATACTTTTGAATAATTAAATTAGTAAGCTGAGTTACGGTATGATAATAACATATCTAGGCTTTTAGATTGACAGTGTTTCCTAGCAACTAGCATATTCTATTAGCGAGTCGTAAGCGACAAAAAGTAGATGTTTTCATGGAATGCTTCTATTTCTGATACAACTAGCTGTTACATTTTGTTACAAAAATAAAATGTACACCACTCTGTGTATTAAATTATAAGTTTTTCTGAAAGAAACCAAATTATTATTTATTTATTTTTATATGTGTGCCCTTTTAAGTAGTCCCTCTACTACCTGTATACTAAAATATCAGAGGTCGTAACCGAATAAAAAATACCTAGTTCACCCCACTCCGCCTCACTTCGGACGTTGGATGCTCAAAAAAAAAAATGATTCGTTGCACAAAACTTATGTTCATTGTGCGTTCTTCGGTAGCAATAGACGCATTTATTTTTCTTAAATCATTCTACAACATTATTTTTCAACCAGCATCATCGGAGCTTAATAAAAAGCGGCGCGTAAATCAAATAAAGGTGTATCCGCAGTAGTCGACGGAAGCAGGCGACGTTCGAAAACCGGTGCCGAACCGTAAATTATGATTTACCGTTCCCGCCGGGCTCGCGTTACTGTTGTCACTTAATTACGATTACCGTGAGAATATCGGTTTATAGATTGCGTGCCGCTCTGCGTGTATGGGATTCGTTGAAATGAGTTAGAATTTAATAATAAGTCTAATGACGAATATTCATTTTGATGTGTCAGTTTTATTGATGAGTGCATATTCACGGGTTGTACCTAAATAAAATAAAATCTCATTGACAATTAATATTAAAGGTACTTACAAATAGTCTGGTAAATCAAATTTGCCAGTAAAAAGAGTCAAACTAAAGTTTTCTAGTTATGAGAGGCCAACACGCCTTTTCTACTGACAGAAATAATCTTTCGAGGCTGTACTCAGGCGCGGGTCCAGGACTTCGTTGAGGGATTGCCCTATGATATGATAGTATTTTATACTTAAAACAGCACCTAGGCATACCTAAGTCCAGTGTCATGGCAAATGCCCCCCATTGCCCCCCCCCCCCTGGATCCGCGCTTGGCTGTACTTGCCTACATACTTGGTGTCTGACATTTAAATGCACTAATTTGAGATAGTTACGTACTTGAGAATTTACGTGTATAAAGTTTAACCATCGCAATAGCGTAATTATTTTAAACTTTAACAAACTCACGTAAGAAAGTACTGAAGTATAACTTCACGGTAACTTTGAAATATTTTACGATAGCAGCCACGGCGACAATATCGCTTTATAAACTTGTCGCAATTCTCTGTAATCAAAACTTTCTTATTTGATAAAGTAAGCGAGCCTTCTTTATTTTTACATCGTTATTTAAAAGTTACAATTTGCAAATAGTAGTCGATTACAGTATCTGAGCAATTACTAACTAAGCATCTGTTAAAAGAACATTATAATATAATTGACAACCAATTTATATAATTTGTACTTAATTGTGTTTAATCATTACATTCAAGCGTGCCACTAAGTATTATCACTATCAGCAACAATAGTATTCAATAAATAATGATTTATCATTCAATCAACATACAAAGTAATCTCAGGTAATCTGAGAGTACGTACGTTAATATATACACACTTACTGCACATTGGATCCCTTATTTTATCCTCCATTAAACCCCATTTTCTCGGAGCACTAATTGCGCGTATCAAAAGCTGACGCATCTCTATTTACCTCGTTTACGGTATCTCCCTCGTAGCCTACATCGGTGCTTAAAAAACTGCAATTTACCTATCAGTGCGTGGGTCACACAATAACCAACTTGCGACCCCTCCCAGTACAGCTTGGCCTGAGCTGCACCCTAACTACTAGAACTAGATATGTTGTAAAGAGGTTCAATTATTATTTCGAAAAATATGTTTTTTTTTTATAAACTACGATAAACATGTGATGTAGTCACAGAATTAGATTTGGATAGAAGAAACAAGTTCATTCATTTGTATGCCGGCCGAGCGTGTCCGATTTTGTACTGAAGTTGTTACTTGCCTATGATTTTAAATATGTCTCGGGCCCTTGAGTATTCATATTTTTTGTGTTGTTGCAATTAATATTACTCAAGGAGGCATTATTAATGATTTTATTCACTTCAATTTACAAAATTTGACGTCCGAAAGCTGCAAGCTGCGTTTAAAGACGGACGACTCAGTAGATTTTACTGAGTTCATTTGACACGCTAAGTAGATACGTTTGCTTGATCTATGGTATATATGTCATCTGTGGATGTAGACTACAACTCCAGAGGTGATTATTGTAACAGCGGCCCTACCCCAAAACCGAAGTTCGCAAATTTCGGGGTCTCTGTCACTCTAATGACGCCTTCGTTGGTGTGACAGAGACAAATCCCCGAAATTTGCGAACTTCGCAGTTCGCGGTAGATCAACAGGTGCCTATGTGATGTGTTTTAAATGGCTCACTAGTTTATATAAATAAGTTGTCGTAAAAGCTTGTTAACATAACAATTTTAATATACATAAGTGTTGCACCAATTACTTTTTACTCTTCTCTTTACGACATATTTTTCCTTTTTTTTTAGTGCAACGCCGCCATATTTAAAACTTTTCTCTCGAATATTTATTATCGATTATAAATTCGTTGCGTAAGAATATTCACAAAAAGTCTAAAAACGATGAAATCCTTATTTTAGCAAGTTAATATTTTTCTATGAGATCTAGCACTCGTGAGAGAAACGTATGCATTGATAAACGAAATCATAGCGGCGCTGCGGTGAGAACAAAATCTAGGTGGTCATTCCAAAATCATGATAACATTTACCTACGTATTTACAAAAAAAAAATTATTACTTACGTATTAAGTGTTACTCTTACGTTAAGTTAAAAGTCCCGCTGAGTTTCTTGACGGATTCTTCTCAGGCACCGGAAGTAGCTTTTTTTTCTCTCATTCGCTAGTTTAACGATTCAAAAGCGTTAATATTTTGACTTTGACTTCGACTTTATTAACAAATCTAGGTGGTCTTTTCAAAATCATGAAAAAAATACTTACTCATTTACAAAAAAAAATAAAAAGTGCGGAAAATGAAGCTGTTGTAGCTCACATCACCAGGCCCAAGTTGTTTGATACTCCAGGGGTCTGCTGTAACTGGCGGCAGAAGGGTGGCCTGGAGGTCGTTAGCCTGCCGTTGATTGTTCGATGAGAGCCGCAATGACTCACTTGTGTATGAAAATAAACGGGAGTAGCTACGGGAACAGTATCGGCATCGAATGCCAACTTGCACGGAAAATATTCATTTTATGCTTTTTCCATGTTATGTGATCTAACGAGTATGTAAAATACAAAAATGTATCGTATAATATGTATTACTTGCTTGCAATGACTACAACAATAGCGTAGATACAAAATTGCTGATAATGAAAATTCATAGGTATCGTATTGAAGAAAGGGCACTCGATTTCCGAAATATCGGGTAAAGGAAAATAAAATAAAAAGTAGATTTGCACATTCCTCGAACTTGCTATCTAAATCCTATTACTTCGTGTTAAATTAGCAAACATGTAGGTACAGTCAAGGGTAAAAATATGCATACACTTTTTTACTTCTGACTAAAGCATAAGGTCTAACATTGTATATATATTTATACCCCTGACTGTACTTAAAACAAAATAATCATCATGACTTTTCGAAGCAGCCCCCGTTTCATTCTCGAATTAAAAATATAACTTACATAGACATAATTTTCTTTTAAAAAAGTAAATAAATAAAGCAGGTCGTACATGTCACAATGGCCTACAGCAGATTTGTAGGTTACGCGTGCTCCCTAGGTCCTTAAGCTGTGCACACACGGGGTGAAGCACATAGCCATGTGCTGCTAATTGAGCTAGGTAAATAAGGTAGAAGACATAAGGAAGGCTGTGCGTGGGGTTAGGACTTGTTTTGGTACACTATATAAACAAATGGATGCACAGGATTTTACAAAATATAACACATTTCGTGTTGAACAATTGAAAGAAGAAGGAAACAGTACAGTAAATATGTACTTGATAATAATTAATATTATCTACTACTGTTCAGACTGATCACTCTGATCTGATGACACTGATCATTTGAAGAAAATCTCTCAAATAAAAGAAAAAGGTTCAAACTGAATCTAATAGTAGTTCATGCAACAGTGATATAACAAGGGTTCTTAAAAGTGAAGGCCACTGTTATGAAACGAGACGTTCGTCGAGTTTTATAGTAATATACTTGTGAATTTTAAGAATCAATTAATGAACTGTTACATACAATACTTCTTCTACGACAGCTAAATAAGAATAATTAAGATAAAAACATTTCAGTGATGAGGTCGTCCTTTGCTAACAAACTAAAAAAACAATGTTGTAACAATATTCTATTGTAATCTATAAATCAAGAGCTGTTTTTTGGGTGTAAATATGGAAGAGTACAGTCGAGGGCATTAATATATATACACTTCTCCATACTGATCCCTTACAAATGTGTCTATATTTTAATGCACTCGACTGTACACACATCGTTAAAAATGTATACCTACCTACTTTTTAAATATCGGTATCAGTCCTTTCATTGATAGAAAGAAGTGCTTGAGTA
>JALPQI010019711.1:0-10841 GCA_025490895.1 Thaumatotibia leucotreta | reverse complement strand
TTGTCCATGGGCTTCAGTTCCTGCTTTCCATCAGGTGGGCTGAGCGCTCAGTTGTCTACCTTCGTCACATAAAAAAAGCCTTTAGACCAATGTGGTGGCCAGGGGCCTAGACCACAAAACTTTACAAGCGTAACGCGTAAATTCTACAAAATTGACAACTTTTTTACAATTTTGTGAATTATCAACGTTTTGCGTGACTGATACGTTGAATACAGACAAGACAGACATGCATGTCTCACGCTGAACATAAACCCAGTAAATATAACACGTGCATAATAGGATGTTTTGTTCCTTTGATCTGAAAATATTCTTTAACATAAATATTTTACAAGAGAGTGACGCATCAAGCATTCGTCAAAGTAAATTTACGTGAAAAAACTAAGGACAATCGTTAAAATTGGGAATTTTATCTGATGGGCATGACACTTGGTAAACAAAATAATATAAGGTAAATATATTTGGCTGTTTTGTTACCATTCTTTTGTATGATTAATATTTTTGACAATAATTTGGCATACTTACGAAAGTCTACTAGACGTGTGCGCCGACCTAAAAATCATCGGCGGCGGCGTTTGCCGAAAAGTCGGCGGCGGCGGCGTGATTTCGGCGTGAAATCGGCGTGAAGGTCACGTGAATAAAAAAGCGGAATTCAATCGTATCATTATGTTAGTTATGATTGAGATAAATATAATATAAATGTTCAGTAAACACCGCTACTGACCATCTTATCCACCTAATAATAATAATCTATTTTTTTCGATTTCAGTGCTCTCCAGTACAATTACGCTTTCCAACTATCTTCTAACTTCTAACATAATATTTCCAACAACTTTGGACTAGTATTCATCATCGTTATCGTATCATTATTATCTGCTGATGGACATTAGGTCCTCAAATTCCCTGTCATAGCATGCCATAAGGATAAATAGTGCTTGCAACCCATCTTTACCAGGTCATCGGTCCATCATGTTGGGAGTTGGGAGTCGTCCTTCATTTCAGCGATTTTTTTGAGCTACGTTGGTGCTTTCAGTTCTTCTATGGCTCTCATGAAACTAGGGTTTGCAACATCAGTGGATTTTCAGGATTCGGATATCGAGAATCAGCGTATCCAGATAGTTTTTTTTTTTTTTTTATATACCACGTCGGTGGCAAACAAGCATACGGCCCGCCTGATGGAAAGCAGTCACCGTAGCCTATGGGCGCTTGCAACCCCAGGGGTGTCACATAGTTCGGATAACACGGATTTATTGCAAATAAATGAATGATTTTTCTAAGATTAAGTTATTTAGAGTTGTGCTGAAATAATAGTTGTCCAGTTTACATTTTAGTTACATTTGAATATGCAAAAATTTGATGACCATGTCTTACATCGACAAAATTCTTCATATAAACGTACATATTTCAAAATTTTAACGTTCATTATCGCAATAAGATCTAACATCTACCCTAGTATGTAAATAAGCCAAGCCTGAGGCCCGAAGGCCCGATGCCGAGGCGTGAAGCCCGCGAAAGCGGAAGGCTCGAAGCTTCACGATTTCAGTGCTCTCCAGTACAATTACGCTTTCCTACTGTCTTAACTCCAGCGAAGTCGCCAACACGCAACGCAAGGTCGAAGGCCGAGCTGCTAAAAAAAGATATTTTGAACGCCAAATAACATCTCAGCATCTAAACAAGCCAAGCTTGAGGGCCGAAGGCCCGAAGGCGAAGCTTCGAGGCCGCGAATGCCAAGCTCCGCATAGGGTTGAAGGCCCGGAGCATCCCACAAAGGCGCGCCAGCTCGCAAGGTCGCAGGTCGAGCTGCCAAAGCCTAGCGCTTCGATGCTACACAATGGCTTAGTGTGACATATTGCGGCCAGCCCTCCGATTCGTTCGGATCCCTTGCGAAGGCCAAAAGCCGAACTTTACTTAGGGCCGAAGGCCTGAACCGTCCTACAAGGGTGCGCAAGCTCTCGAGGCTGAAGGCCGAGCTGCCAAAGCCTAACGCCCCCATGCTACACAATGGATTAGTATAACTGGAATTACGAATCCGACGGCCGCAGGCTCGATGATTCGTATCGATCCATTGCTAAGGCCGAAGGCCGAGCTTCGCTCAGGGCTGATGCCGAGCGTCCCTCCCTGGCGCGACGGCAAAGGTCGAGCTACGGGAAACTCGTTTTCCAGGCACCCACAGTGGGACCAGTGACTGGTCCCCTGCTAAAATACTCAGGCACAATTTTGAAAACTGTAAAAAAAGGAACATCCTTAGCCTACACTCTACAAGAGCAGAGGTTCCACGAGCCTTTTGGGCCTGGCGCACCAACAAAGATCTAGTTATCAAGTGAAAGATACACCAATGACCACCAATTATAGCTAAACAGTGTATCGATCGTCATAAGTAATCTACCATACACATTATTTATTGATAAGTACACCACAATTTGAAGACATATTTTCTGGATCTGTAGGGCCTGAATAATCAAGATCCGAACAACCCCTCGATCCGGATCTAAAAATGAGCTAGGATATCCGGATAATTCCGGAAAAGGCCGAAAGAAAAGAGCCCCATGCGCTGGAAAGATCAGATCCGCATCACACTCAACTTTCGGGTTGTCAAATCGGTCCACGCTGCCGAAGATCGGAGTCGTTGGCGGAAAATCGTGAAAAAGAAATTGATGACTTGAAAGTCACGACCGCTTGGTACCGCTGAAGATACTGTAGTACAGCCCAGGTCTCGATCGATTTAAATGCTTCATGTTCATGGGCCACGAAAGCTACCTCAGGAGCAAGTTATAGCTCTCGGTCTTATAACCTGACGTTGCTTGTGTATGTGAACTACCATAGTTCAACTAAAGCTTTTCCAGAAACCGAAATCAGCTTGTTCAGGAGGCTGGAAGTTGTCAAACTAAGTACCTATGTATAATGAGTGACGACACTCGAAAGCAACAAATAGTCCATATCCTACATAAGAGTATTATGTAACTGCATGCATAAAGCAAATACGAAGCTTAATGTTTAATGTTTAGCCCATAAGAAATAACGTCTCAGTCAAGGCCACGCCGATTTCACGCCGACCATTAGTCGGCGGCGGCGGCGTGGCAAAAAAGGTCGGCGGCGGCGTGACGCCGGCGCGGCGCACACGTCTAAAGTCTACAATCTACAGGGTGTTACATGAGCCACTGAAAACCTTGAACGGGGTGATTTAGTAGGCTATACTGAACAACTTTTACTATGGGCCCAAACACGAAATCTAAAAAAAAATTGTCCTTCTCATTCTCATACATTATGACCGATCGATAACGACATTTTGTATGAAAGAGCCAATTTGTTTTTTGAGATTTCAGTGTGTTAAATCCATAGTAAAAGTTGTTCAGTATAACCTACCAAATCACCCCGTTCAAGATTTTCAGTGGGTGGTGTAACACGTTGTATAAAACCTTACTTGTAAATAAACAATCAATAATTGAATTGAATTTATTTAGTTAGAATTCAGTTAGTTGAATTGCATTTTGGGTCAAAATTATTTTCGTTGTCTTGTATATAAAAAATTCAGTATGTAAAAAAATCCGGTGCACTTGTATTTATTTTTCACGCTAGATTTGAATCCATATAACAGAAATTGAAAACAAAACATTTTGTATGAAATGACAAAAAACATCCCTGCGTCACGTTTTTTAGGGATATAAAATAAAGGTGCATTCAGACCAAACGAGCATTCGCTATTCTAACCCCCTACTCTACGAAATTCGATCGTTACACAAAACGTGATTCGTTGATTTCGCAGAGTGGGGGGATAGAATAGCGAATGCTCGTTTGGTCTGAATGCACCTTAAGACAACGAAAAGAATTTTGATCCATTTAGCGTAATAATAATAAAACCAAGATTGTGTTCTAAAAGTGCGTGGTTATGGAAAAATACAAAAACTTGTAGGTTTGTTTACAAAGAGCATTTCGTCGGCTGACAAGCAAGTCATTATAAAAACTGTCACTACTCTTAGCAACGTCGTATGTCTGTACTGAATCGGAACTGAGATACGAGCTTTATTACAAGTAGGTATTTGTTACTTAGTGAGTTTTGATTGTCAACCGACGATTTAATTTGTTAAAAAACATTAATCTATTTACAATTGCAAAAAGTCTTCGCCGAAAGGCCTGACAATTCCGCACCGGAAATCGGAAGTAACTAGCCGGCTGTTAAACCAGCGGCCTCGCGCAATTTACGTCAATCAATAACCCGAACTACAACTATGTAACAACTGTAACAAGTGTTATTAAATTTATGTGACTTGTACTTGTAATAAAACATCTCCTTGGGAATCATGGGCCTATAAATCCTGGCCTTTTTATGGGCTTGCGTATATATAGATCGAACACGTAGCAACACTTTGCAGAAAATCACTTTGTTGCGTGTACATCACAAGCCTTAATTGACGAGTAATAAGGGAGCGTTCAAGTATCACGTAACGCAATTTTTGACCCTCCCCCCCTTTGTAACGCACCGTAACGTTCTTCTGTACCCGCCCTCTCTAAGCGTTACGTAAACTCATAAGACCATTTTTACCCTAAAGTCGCAAAAAGTTATGTTATAGTTTTTATCCTTGGTTTAGTTTTAATTGCCTATGCGGTAATCGGATTCCCCGTGAAACGTATCTGAAAACGGTTGCCAATTTGGGAGTTTTGATTCCCTAGTTTTTTACTTAAAAAAAAACAATGTTACGTAACGTGTTGTAAGGAAGACCCCTCCCGCCCCTGTAACGCATCGTAAGATCGTCGAGACCCCCCCCCCCTCAAATTGCGTTACGTATTACTTGAACGCCCCCTAAGATGTTCCAAGATATTGATTTATTTAGATCAAATGAACTAGAAAGAGACCAGAAACAGTCACCGTCACGATCGCGTGTGTCGTTCATAAACTCACGACCTAGGGCAACTTGACATAAGTTGCGCTCCCATTTTAAAACGACATCGTTCACCACATAACGTAGAATCATAAAAAATATGTCAGCCTCCGTAGCCTAGTTGGTAGTGACCCTGCCTACGAAGCTGGATGTTCCGGGTTCGAATCCCAGCGAGGGCATTATTTGTGTATTTATTCATCATAAATATTTGTTCCTTGACGTCTCATTGATGGCCTCATCTCAGCATGTTGCTAGCGGGTGCCAGCGCTGCGGCCCTACCGCGAAAAAGTAGTAGTAGTAGGAAAAAGTAGTAGTAGGCCTGGTCTTCCGATGAGGTCATAAGGATGAGGATTTTGGAGAAATCAACCGATTTTTCCGAACTGAGTCGGGTTTTTCTACTATTTTTTAACAAAATGGAATCCTGCCCTTGGATCGCAATCGGATGACGCAGTCTAGTCCCAAGTTCGCGTAACAATGACGTCTGCGATCAATATTTCAGCTAACCCAGTTCTGGCGAGGTATTAAGGGCATTGCTAATATGTTCTTAGTCCTAAGACTTGTGGTGAAACTTAACCTACGAATGAAATGAAATGAAACAAGCGCGTGTTGACGTTCCGCATTGGAATAATACATAATAATAAGTGTCTTCTCACATCTAATCTTCCCACGTTTGGGAGTCGTAGGCACTAGCCTACTACCGCGAAAATCGAAATTCGTAAATTTCGAGGATTTTTTTCTGTCACTCAAATGAAGGCGTAATTAGAGTGAGAGAGACAAATCCTCGAAATTTACGAATTCGTTTTGGCGGTAGGGGCGCTGGTCTCACCGCGAGTTACTAAGCTATAAACTATCGGCTATAAACACGAACAAAATATACGCAATCCCGTGTAAATAAAAGAGACACGGCGATACCCGCCCGGCGGTGATAGCTGATAGCTGGGCGAGTATAGCAGTGTCTCTTTTATTTACACGGGAGTGCGTTTCTTTTGTTCATGTTTATAGTCGATAGTCATAGCTTAGTAGCTCTGAGACTGGTCTCACCTCGAGCTACTAAGCTATAAACTATCGGCTATAATGCCCTGGCCACGACATTGGTCTAAGGCGACTGGCTAAGGCGATCAGCGGCGAGCGAATTAAACAAAATGAAGACCGCTAAAGAAGCATGCCACGACAATTCGCTGTGGGCTAAATCGCGCGCGAATTTACTTGCGCGACCGGCTAAGGCGACCAGCGGCGCGGCGGGCGGCGAGATTAAACGCACTGGCGGTTTGAGCCATGCCACGACTTCCGCCGCGGCCACGACATCGGTCTAAGGCGACCGGCTTAGCGGAAAACGTATGGTGCTCCCTCTCGTACCCAGTGCCGGATTTAGAAATTTGCCGCCTGTAGGCCATTTATATTTTGCCGCCCCTATCCGCTGTGCTAATTTGAATAATTTGTTAGTAAAAAAGCTTCGTACATTAGTCGTTTAGGAACACTTGGACACTTTGGCAGGTATTTCATTTCACAGCCGTGTTTGCGCACTACCGCAGCGTTCGTGGCAGGAAAGGAAATACAGCAGCATCCCTACCGCAAACTACGAAATCCACAAATTTCAAATTTCGGGCAATGAAGGCGTCATTAGAGTGACGGAGACAAATCCCCGAAATCGCAGTAGAAGGCCTTCTCTAAGGTGCGGTTAAACTAAAAGAGCATTCGCTGTTCTAACCTCCCACTCTACGAAATTCGATCGGTACACAAACCGTGATTGTTTGGTTTCTTAGAACGGGCGCTAGAACAGCGAATGCTCTTTTGGTTTAAACGCACCTTTACTTTGTACAGAACGCGAACTTTTAACTGGTGTGACAGTGGAGGGATGGACGCCTAGCCAACATACAGTGACCGATACAGTGGTAGATTAGAGTTTATGCGAAGAGACGGGGGTTGTACTTTGTATGGAAATTAATAATAATATGCGACTCTACCCTTACCACACAAACTCTAGATAGCGGTCCTTAAATTGGGAAAATAAAGAAGTGCTAATATTCAAAAATTAATAAATTTCAACTCGGTTTTTATAGTTAATTAAAATTATTTTTTTAGTACTTTACTACGCTCACTCGCAAACAACAAATCAATCAATGTTACAATAAAACCAGAAAACATTATTATTAATATCACAATGTCGTAATATTATTATTATTTGGCTTTGAAGTTATCTGATAATTAGCAATTATAGAAAACAACTTTTACTCCCATCCTGTAGCCAGGTTTGGTAGCTCATAGCTTCCATGTGAGAAAAATATTCTTGATTCGAAGTAGACTGACTAATCAAAGAAGAAAGCGCTGAATAATAAGTTTTAAATTCCATTATTAATGCGAAGTTTTTTCTGACTGTTTCTTTAATTGTTAATAATCAGGTAACTTTATTTAATTATGTTTGTTGTTTTATTGTAAAAAATACTGAAATGTCGTCTGTTAGCGCACTATAAATGATTTACAAGAAAAAACGTAATTCCAATTGATTAGAAGGTTTAATTATTCCCAGATTTATTTTTAATGATTGAACGTTACAAATGTTACAATTACTGTTTTTCAGATTTTGGTACCATCTGGTATATTTGGTAGAATAGTTACGAAATAAGAAATGTGTTTTCCAATCTTGTGGCCAGCTACCAAATGGGAAAGATTCTCTTATCCTCCAGTGTGCGAAGCTGATTTTATCATTTCGTAATTTTTTTGTATTCAAGATTAAGAGGCTGTAATTTCAAAAACTTTCATTAAAGTTTTAAGTTCATGGGTGTATTTCAGATGCTGTAGTGTAGTATGCGGATTCCTTTTCCAAAAAAGATCGCTATACATTGCATTTTGGAAAATACCTGACACAAAGATTAAAACGCCAGCTACTTCCAACGACTTCAGAATTCCCTTAGTTTTACTAATGTACGAAGCTTTTTGTTAGGAGTCTTAATCGCGTAAACTTACGTTTATTTTTATCCTGACGTTTCGGACATGACGTTACACCCGTGGTCGCAGGCAGACTGACGAGAAAATATATCAACACCTTCGAGCTGCGCGGGTTTTTCGAACTACCCGCACTTGGTCTCGATTATTAGCTGTGGTAGTTCCTATATTGGGGAAACCAAACGCACCATAGCGGAAAGGATCAAGGAACATAATATATCACGGCTGTTAAAAAGCGTCAAACTAATAAGTCTGCTGTGGCCGAGCATTTGTTGGAATCCGGACCAAACCACTGGATTAAGCTCCATAACCCGAAAGTCCTCTCAACCGAAACATCGGAATATTAATCAAAATGAGGGGCAAGAAATCTCGTCGTAGAATCCCGTGATTTACAAATGTAAGCGTGGTGAAATATCCATTTCAAAGCCATAAAAACACTTCTTTGTGTTGAGTGTAGGCTTAGTGACAACCCTAGCCTAGAAGTGAATAATCAAGACCAAGTGTGGGTAGCTCGAAAAACCCGCGCAGCTCGAAGGTGTTGATACATTTTCGTCTGCCTTCGACCACGGGTGTGACGTAATCCATCCCTGAATCGTCAGGATAAAATTAAACGTAAGTTTACACGATAAAGACCCGTTTGTCATTAATGATTTATTTGTTGTTTGCGAGTGACCGTAGTAAAAATAATTTTAATTAACTATAAAAACCCAGTTGTTTATTAAATGGTTTAATGCTCAGACGTAAATTATTTTTTTGTAGAACTTCTTTATTTTGCAAATTCAAGGACCGCTTTCTAAAGTTTGTGTGGTAAGGGTAGAGTCGCATATTGTTATTAATTTTCATACGAAGCACAACCGCAGTCTCTTCGTATAAACTCTAATCTACCACTGTATCTGTCACAGTACGAGTATGTTGGTTAAAATTGACTTTTCTATGCTATTGAAATGTACTAATCACTCACTTTGTATGAGGGGATACATTATTTCATAGATATTTCGATGTTGGTACTATGTTCCATCCTGTATAATTCTGCCGCCACGGCCGAAGTTTAAAAAAGTTCGCTTCTACTCTGCCGCTTGTAAAATCTGCCAAATTATTTTATTGACACCAAAAAAAATTTTTTTTTGCTGCCAAATCTGCCGCCCCTAAAATCTGCCGCTCTAGGCCATGGCCTACTTGGCCTACTGGTAAATCCGGCACTGCTCGTACCTATATCGGCATCCCGCTCCCACTCATGGATTCGCTCGCCGCTGTTAGCCTTAGACCAATGTCGTGGCCAGGGCATTCGAGCGGCGCGAACGGTCTTAGCGGCGGCACGTATCGGGCGGAATTTTAAAGATCAAAATATTTTGTTTTATTCGCTCCGCGATGTTGGACACAGAGGCGTTTATAAGTAAAATTTTAAATAGGCCTGCCTTGTGGATGGCACAGCATTCACAACACAAGTTGCGGCATGTAATAAAACGGTTATGGGAAGAAATAAAAGAACATTTTCCGAATCAGAGCGGTAAGTTTAATATTATTGTATATTAAATAGGATTGCTTACAAAATAATTTATAAATAATAATTTCGAGACACTGAAGGGCCACTTTTGATAATGATATTTTGCGTCCTTTGATTACGTCCCATTCGCTCACCGCTTAGGCGCTTAGACCGTTGTCGTGGCATGCTCACCGCTTAGACCGTTTCCGCCGCCCCGCTCGCCGCTGCCACGGTCGCCTTAGACCAATGTCGTGGCCAGGGCATAACTATCGGTGCCGTAAGGTTTTAAGTCGTGTGGGGACGGCGGTAAGAACACATTTGTCACCACCCCAACTCTTCCCGCGGGTGTCGTAAGAGTCGGTTAAGGGATAGAAGTGTCACTGACCATTTATTTATCGAAGATCGATGATGGGCAGCATCATCTCAGTGGACACACTACTACGATCGCCAGCCCGCTTGATTATGGTAATTTAACTTCTAATGCGTCTGGGAGTGATCGGATATTATACGTGGTGGTGTACCTACGGCAGTGGACTGATATAGGCTGATGATGATGTGAAGGTTTTAAGACTAAGTTCTCTATACAAATACTATGGCGAAATGGACCATACAAAAGTGGATAGGCTATAAAGTATACATTGGCTGTATTTTTGCCCGTTATTTGACATTGGCACATTATTTACTACCAAACCAGTCAGACTAGGTAGTGACAAAAATCCATTCCACATTCACCATTCTTGCATTTATTTTATAGTACAGTTATGATTATGAACGATAAATATTTAATAATGAAATACATCAAAATTAGATTAATTTAACAACGTATGTGGAATCTAAACTAAACTCTTAAAATAAAATTAATCAAAATATAGGCCCAAAAACAATACTCACGGAATATAAGAATTCGGGAAATTAGAGATATTATTGAAGATACAGGATGTTTTTTTTATTCCTCGGCTGAATTTTAGAGGGTTCATTCTGTAGTCATATTTATGAACTTTTATCTAAGTATGATCAATATTTCATTCTTGCTAGAAAAATATCAAGGTATAATTATTACTAATATTTACGACAAGGCACTATTTACGTGCTTCCAAAGCTCGCCTGAAGGTTTCAAAACACACCCAACCCTCGGAATGGTATTTCTTCGCCTCCTCCCAAATCTCTTTGAAACCCTCGTCAGTAAATTGTTCTCCAGACTTCTCGAAAACCTTTCTAACAACCTCCGGCTCTCGCTTCGCGTACATATCCCTGTGGTTTACGTGAAACAACGTCATCACGCTAGGGTTTAAGCAAGCCTTCATGTCAGTCTCATGCGGGGTAAGCAGGCTCTAGCAGCCTTTGGGTAGTAATCGGGAGTGATCGGATAGTCCAAATCAAAATATCTACCTGAAGGTATACCTGCCCTGAGGGAGAAATCTTGAGGCTGGTCTGGTTTCACCATCTCCGTATAGGTTGTTCTATAATCTATGCAAGAGTCCGGAAAATCAGGCAGCTTAGGAGGTTCCGGAGAAGGGATTCTGTAGTTAATTACTCGAACG
>JALPQI010019710.1:0-12891 GCA_025490895.1 Thaumatotibia leucotreta | reverse complement strand
ACATTCCATGTGGCAAAGCGTAGGTCGGTTGTTTTTGGATTGATAACTTTATTTACATTTTTGTTAGGTGCATCTCACTGCTCGTCTTTGGTACAAAATTGTTGCTGCTTTGTACACCCAAACAAAGCACAAAAACGAGGGACGGGCTGGTACCTGACTGGCTGGGGGCTGCCCAGCTTAAGGCGGGCGGTAACCAGCCAATAAGCCGCGATGGACTTTCCCACCGTCGAGAGTCACCCCTAGCGCCCGTGATGTACGCCCATTTTCACGAGCTTATAACTGGTAACTGTGACTCTCCGTGTTGTTTTCCGTGCGTGGCACGGGCGAAGTGACCTCTTCACAAGCGCTGTATCGCCTGGGACACAGTTCAGGAACGCAGACTTGCCCAGCATCTGCATGCCTCTCTCGACATCCCCAGCTTGGTCTCCAGGAACGAACGAGTCGATACGTGGGGAGCTGGTTTTGTTGCAGGAATTGCCGCTTTTCAAGTTGGACTCTACTTGCGCCTAACGGTATTCCAGATCCGTCGCCTCTTCCGCCAGCATTATCGTACCGAAGCCTACCTTCTCCGCCTCTGCTGCCGTTAAGGTCTTCACCTGTAACCCTAGGCAAGGGGCCTGTTGGTCCGCGGGAGGTATTTTATTTCCCTCCAGCCCTTCAGGTGCCCTAGGACATCCTGACGAGCATCCCCTATCCGCCACCTGGGGACGCGTTCCCTAGGGGTGAGGCTCCCCCGAGAATGTGTGATATATTGTGATATATTTACGGAATTCCGAAACAGTATTTCGAATCGAAACTCCGAAACGGAACTCCGTATGTATGTGACCGCCCTTAGTCTGGTGTTTTTAGGAGTGGGAGCATTTGCCTCAATTTGCCTCTTTCACTTCATCGAAGGCATTTTCGGTGTAACAGAGATAAATAGTAATTTTAAGAGATAAGTAATTTTCGGTAGGCCTTTACGTACATACTATAATTATCGATTTTGTTTGAGTGATTTCATGAGGAATTACCCCAATATATTTTTTATTTTATTAATTCAGTCATCATTTATTATGCCAGACAATATGTAAAAAATAATAGTATTTGAACGCTACACAGTAGCATCAGTAACTGTCAGTGTCACTGTCACTAGTGTCACTACTCTACTATTACTGATACTGTCAACGAACGTCAACCTTGTAATTTGTTAAACGTATAACAATATTATTAAACAAAATTCATACAAAACATATTTAACGAAATATTTTGTCTTGATAATCTTTAAATCTGAATCCCTTTGTAGGTATATCGGGTATGAAAATTACTGTATTCAATAATTCATTTTTTAACCAAGTGGCTAATAGAAACTAACTCGTGAATATAAAAACATTTGATTCTCTTCTTAATAGTCGATTATTTGGCAGTTAAATCATCGAACCATTACAAATAATGGCATCTGAGAAAGACCCGCTTACCAGCGAGAGATCTGGAAGAGTGAGAGAAGTTGGTAATCATGCTATTTGGAGCTTGTCATCTTGTAAACCAGGTATGTTTTGTAATATGCTGTTATACAAAACAACTTCTGTTTCGCAACTATGATTTGACCACAATCAAACATGGTGACATCCATGACATGGCATGAAGTACAAATAGTCCTTATATTGTTTTCTGTAGGTAATTGCAGGGTTTCTGGATCTTATAAGGTTATATTTATCTCAGTGTAGTCAGCATTATGCAATTTCATTAAGTACCTGGCAAACAATCAGCTGTCACATTGAAAACTGATGTTCATTTAGAGTTTCTGCAGTTGTTATAGGAAACATTTTTCCACTGAAGATTATTATCTTTTGGGATATTTTTGACTAAACTAATTTGAACCTACTGCTTGAGTGTATAAGTAATAAATAATTAAGCATTTATTTCATCATCATCATCAGCCTATGATAGTCCACTGCTGTATGTAGGCCTCTCCTTATACCTATGTGTATAGATGCATAAGGAGGTAAATGCCCATAATCACCATGCTGGCGGATTGGCATTTATTTACTAACATTAAATCTAAAAACTTTCTTTATGATTAAGTTAATATAGAAATATAAATAAAATTACAATTATACATATACAATGCATTTTATCATTTGCAGGTTTTGGTATAGATCAATTGAGAGATGATTGTATGGACACATATTGGCAATCAGATGGACAACTACCACATCTAGTCAACATTCAGTTTCAAAAAAAAACTATGGTGTCACATATCTACATCTACACAGACTACAAACTGGATGAGAGCTACACACCCAGCAGAATCTCCATTAGGGCTGGAACTCATTTCAATGATTTACAGGAAATTGAAGTTATTGAATTGATTGAGCCAAGTGGTAAATGATGTTTTAGCATTTGTACAATGTAACTTGGGAATGCAAACCGGTTTGAAAATTATGGAAAAACCGGTTAATAACTGGTTATTCACCAAAATGTCATACAAATAGAAACAGGTTTGCATGCCCTAAATATAACTATAATATCCAACTGCTCCCTAGGGAGTTTGTTTGTATGTACAGACAAATGGGTGTTGTTGTGACTGTTGTGTTGTCTTGCCACTGGGCAAGACCCGTAGCAACTGGATCATTGTCAGATTTAGGTTAGGTATCGTCTCTTTGGTGGACATACATAAAGTTAAGGAGTTTGTGAAGGTGTTCTGACGTTTTGCGATAAAACAATTACTGGTACAACTAGGTTCCCCATTCTACAACCCTATGTATTAAAGAACATATCATAGACTTATAAAAGCTGTTAACTTTGGACAACTTTTGTGATGTCATTGACATCTTAGGACAGGGGGTTTTCATAGTGGGGAACATGCCTGTTAAAGGATTTGACCTAGCATGTTGCTTTTTTCATAAAGAAGCACTTGAGTATTTATCCACTAGTATCATAAATATTTTTTTGATAAAATGTTGTTATTAGAGCCTTTATAAAAACAATTTAACATCCAACAGATATCATACTTTAGGGCTTGTAGTGCAATTTTAATATTATTTACTTTTTTCAGGATGGGAAATGATACCAATCAAAGACATGCATGACAGACCAATAAGAACATTTATGATACAGATAGCGGTTCTGAGCAACCATCAAAATGGACGAGACACCCACATGAGGCAGATCAAAGTGCATTCCCCGTGTGAACCTACTTCCTTTGATATAAATAAATTCAGAAACTTTTCCACAGTTCAATTCCAGCAGTACACAACTATCCGATAAATGAAAAGCTTTATATTAATTATCTGTGTTTATATTAAATTAAATGAATAAATCTGTACATTATACATGAGTTTGTATTGAATATTCAGTCTGATTCCTCACTCTCAGCTTCTTGAAGCCATTCAAAGAATTTCACCAATGAGGCCTGCTTTGCAATAGGACTCTCGTTTTCTTGTAAGTCATTGTACCATTCCAATAACGAATCTTCATCGACAACATCAGCTCCATACAACAATTGTATGACTTGACCTCCTTTTCCATTCAGCCATTCACATTTTAGGCAGCTGTCCTGTAAAAAGTATAATTTGTTATTTATATGTTATTGCATAAAATAGACGATACAAATGTACAAATAACCGACTTAATGCCTAAGGGAATTAATAAGTAAGTACATGAGGCTTTATAGTGGTTGTTACAAGAACGGAATTTGCTTGAATGGAATTTGATGTGAAATCTTTAAACGAATGATCGTTTTATCGTCCTTACTACAATCGCTCATATATTATAAATACATAAGTGATTCGTGTCAGGAAGAAAAAATGTTTTCGTTCAAGTTTTGCCTCTCTGTCACACTTACGTACGAATTCACAATTGTGAGAGAGAGGCAAAACTTCATTCGTAGTTAGCGGTAGGGCCTCAGTAGCCTCAAAACATTTCGTAACAGCCACAGTAGCCAAATAATTCGATACCATAGGTACATTTAGTAGATGTACTTAGCGCACTATTTGACGCCGATTGTAGGTACCCATCAATAACCTTGGAAAGTTAGAATTCATGTCCGAAAATCGATTAGTTACATAGTGAAACAGTTATTTTCATGACCCTCGCTACGTTGCTTATTCACATATAAGTAGATAGTTCCACGAGAGTTGAAGTCACGCACACATGTAATGTAAACACACGGGGAATTTGAAATTGACAGTGTTCTTTTTTCGTACTGACAGCAAACCCAATTGCAACTGTAAGATTGACCAAAAAGTTTGTTCAAGGGATTTGCTTCAATATTTTGACGCAAGTCATTGATTCCTTCACTACATATTTTGCAATTAGTACTTCATTTGGATGTGTGTGTAATCAATCATTCACCTCAACTCTGGTGAAATTACCTATAGGTATACATTATACAACTCGACACGCAATAAACTTAGTCCCTTCGGCAACCCCAGCACCGTCATCGAATCATCAGAGCTTGACACCCGTTCGGCAACCAGGAGTAGTACAATTATTGAGTGCAGTCTTCTGGACACATTGGTTTCGTGACTCCTGACTATTCGTGAGTAACGCGATTTAAATATTTCAACCAATTGGGTTCCACGAACGCTATCAGCAATCGGGAGTACTTAGTACAATATCATAAATTTCCCTGTCCAGTGCAGTATTCTGTCTGGACACATTACTTTCCTGACTCCCGGAGTCTCCTGACTATTACTATTCGCGAGTAACCCGATTTGCTAATATTTCAACCAATTGGGTTCCACGAACGCTGTCAGCAACCAGGAGTAGTCAAATTTCTTGAATTTCCCTAACCGGTGCAGTATTTTGGACACATTAGTTTCCCGACTCCTGACTAAAGTACCTATCTAATGTTCGTGAGTAGAGGTGTGCGCCGGCATAGAAATCACCGGCGGCGGCGCGCCGCAAAATATTGCCGGCGCGGCGGCGCCACGCCGGCGTCAAGGTCAAATTATTACCCTGTACGTTCATACATATAAGAATGAGAAGATATTAAAAACTTAGATATTGTTTAGGACAAGTTTACTATTAGAAAAATAAACACGAAACAAAGTTATAGATTACATTTCATGTGGCAATTGTCATAATTATTATCGTGTACGAAAATTATTTTATTAAGTCGCACAGCGGCCCTACCGCGAAAAACGCGGTAGTAGGCCTGGATCGAGTCGTCTACAGATTCCCAATAATACGAATTTTAAATGCTAAAAAATACCCAACACCACAGATTCCCAATACTACGAATTCCCAATAGGTACTGCATATTATATATGATGATTTCAAATACTACAGGTACCCAGCTTTACAACCTCTTTATAGTACCATCATCGCCCACACTGCTAGTCATACATCGGTGTATAAACACACGAAACATTTATTTTTATATAAAATCTATTTTTGTATATTTTGCTTTGTTTGACGTTATTATTACAAGCCAACAAAAACTGCAAGCCAAATTTTGAATGCGTTTAATATACTCATAAATAAATATTTCGTATTCTGTACAAAAAGAGGAAACATACCGACATGATAAATATCTTTCTTAAAATGCTTATGAAAAATAAATTGTTACAAACTGGAGGAGAAAACAGGGAACACAAAACCATGTTTTCGCCAATTTTAAGTAGGTATTATGAGGCAAAGCTGCAGTTGTCTATTTCTAAGACGTGCAAAGCGACAGCAAATTTTTTCAAATGCCAATTTTTTTTAAAGCTTCCACCTTTTTCCTCTAAGAATATCTTAATCTTATTCAAGAAGCACAAAAATCATCAATTGCAAACACTGAAATTAATAGAATCAGTTAATAGACCGTCATTAAACCTCCTATGGTGGCCTAACGTAAATAATGAAAAAAACATCCGTCATCATCAGCAGCCTATCGCAGTCCACTGCTGGACATAGGCCTCCCCAATTTCACGCCACCGTTTTCGATCTTTGGCTGCTCGCATCCAGCTCCTGCCAGCCATACTGCGCAAATCGTCGCTGCACTTTGCCTAAGGCCGGGTCCGCACTGGTCACGCGATGGCGACGCGACAGCGATGTGATTAAAACACGTTCTTCGAGTTATGTAAGCGTCCGCATTGGTTGAGCGACGGCCGACTAAAATTTGAATTTGTCGCTTAAATATTCAAACGTTCCGCAATGTACTAACGAGTCCGCATTGTATTTTTGTGAGCAATTACAAGCGGCGATATTTTGATATTTGTAAGGCGACGGCGATGCGACAGCGACGCAACAGCGATCAGCAATTAAACGTATCACACTTCGTATAGGCGTCCGCACTGCAACGTCGCTTGAGCGAGAGAGCGAGAGGTTTTGCTTGCGACAAGAGGCGACAGAAGGGCGACGCGATAAAATCAAATTAGTTTGAATGTGTCGCCTGATCGGATTCGTCGTGTCTAATATAAATATTAACATCGAGGAATTTATTTCTAGTGTACAAGCTAGACAACCTATCTGGATGTCTAAGCATCCGAAATATAAGGATAGACTGTGCGTTTCCAAATTATGGAAGGAAATGCAATTAATTTTCCCTGAATATAATAAGCGGGTCAGAAAAATCCATGACTATCAAGTTTCTCCGCTGCACACTTTGTATAATGCAACTCGAAAAATAATATTGAAACTTCACTGATGGGTAGTAAGTACGATTGATACTATTTAGTGAGATACCGTCTTCGCGTCGCGTCGTGTCGCTGCGTAGGTATGGACACTATTTTGTTATCGGTCGCGACGATGAAATCGCGTCGCCCAGCCCATACGGACAGCTAATTTACGATGTATTCGCGATTCGCTTGTTTGTCGTTGCTGTTAATGCCGTCACTAATAATGTGATCGCCGTCACATCGCTGTCGCGTCGCCATCGCGTGACCAGTGCGGACCCGGCCTGAGGGCGTCCTACGCTACGCTTGCCGAGACGCGATCTGCACTCAAGAACTCGTTTAGCCAGTCGGTTCTACGTCTACGGATAATAAGGCCAGCCCACTGCCACTTCAGCTTGCTAACACGGTGGGCTAAGTCGATCACTTTGGTTCTCTGCCGGATAACCTCATTTCTGATTCGATCCCGCAAAGAGACGCCGAGCATTGCCCTTTCCATAGCTCGTTGAGCGACCTTGAACTTGTGGACCAGCCGTACCGTCAGTATCCACGTTTCGGCTCCGTACTTCATGACGGGTAGGAAGCACTGATTGAAGACTTTTGTCTTCAGACACTGTGGGATCGACGATGTGAAGAATATAATATAATGAAAAAACACACAGCTAGTAATATCTAGGATTATAAGCCTAAAAGCGGTTCAATAAGACCTACGTTACGACTTACAAGCAAGTGTGTTGAAAAAAGCATTACAGTTGGGAATCAGTAGACGTGAAATCTAGAGAATATGGAATCTGTAGACATAGGAATCAATCAGTAATATTAAAAATCTGTAGACATGGGAAATCGTAATGTTGGAATATTAAAGTATTGGGATTCTGTAGGTTTGTAAATCTGTAGTATTGGGAATGTGTAGACTTGGAATTCTGTAAAATAAATCTGTACAATTGGAAAGAATTCTCCAAGTAGTGTATTTTTTTCGTAGGTGCGTATCAATATCTGAAAATCTGCAATCCAGAAATGCTGCGCAAATAATCTTTTGGGTCAGAGGGAACCGCTTGTCGATATTCGCAAGCATATTGTTGTTTAATGTCAATATGATCAGCGTTGCGCGTAATTTAAATGATTTTGTTCCGTAAAATTTGTGTCGCGGCGTGGATTTTGAAAACCTCGGCGGCGGCGGCGGCGTGGGCCCCGCGGCGCGGCGCCGCCGCGCCGGCGTGGCGCACACCTCTAGTTCGTGAGTAACCCGATTTGCTAATATTTCAACCAATTGTGTTCCACGAATGAGATATCGCACATTATCAAAAATCCACTATCCGGATTTTAGGTCCAAATGTCCAGATTTTTACGATTTCTAAGCCGTATCTCGACGAAATTGCCGCACAAACCGACCGTAAACTTCCGTAATCAAACTTTCCGAGCTTTCGAGCAACTACGAGCCCCGATGCAGTGGAGTTCGTCTAATTCGAAACAATTTTTACAAATTTTTGAATATTTTAAAAATGATCACATTATGCTGATGATAAATTGTATGAACGTTAGTCATGGTTAATGTACTACATTTCAAGAGACACAACAATCGGAAGTACGCTTTTGTTGTTTAATAAATCGATTTTAACAAACCAGTGTCTAAATTATATTTTCGTTCACCACCGTAATTCCGCGCTTATAAGCTTGAAGCAAAATTCGCAGTGCATCAGGTGTACCATGTCGTCTTTAATATTAATGGCGTTCTTTACATTGATTGATTACAAAATTAAAAATGGTGGAAAAAAAATAACTCTCGTAAAATAGTTTTTTTTTATTCTGATTTATTAAGTCTAAATATTTTATACTCAAAGAAACTACTTTAGTATTACTATTGAATAGTGAAGGTTTTGTCTCTAAACCTTTTCCCCCGGATGAACGGGATAATCTCGAAAAACTGTCTAACTGGACGAGAACATATGCATCGGGGCTCGTATATCTGGCACTTCAAATACTTAGATATGCCCTGACTGAGTAGGCTTACCTACTTCAGTCTTAACTGAGAGAAATTTTGATGCTGGCAGTAGTCCTAAAGATCTCGTGTCGGCTAGCGTAAATCTGCCTCGCCTTCGGCATGTGTTATCCATGGATAGATTGGGTAGGGTGGCCAACCATCACTCTATGGCCTCGTAGGTACCTACGCGGGATGTCCCGTATCAACCTATAGTATGCGTCTCTCAAATAGTCCACGCGGGGTGCTGCATAAATTGGAGGCGGATTGAAAAAAGTGGACACTGTACAGTCAACGTCAGATGCAAAGAAAAATGAGTTGCAGCGGCCAGAATGCTATCAAAGATCTGAGCAGGTCTCACTGTCATGGAACTCATGGCCTTAGAGTGCATGTCGGAGCACCGTGGCCGCTTCAAAAATCATATTTTATCGCATAATATGATGGTTTATACAGTGTGTTACCATGACCCAGGCTTTTACAAAAATGGGTAATAATACGCATTACTGGCAATCGTTTTCAAGTATTAAGACTTGACAAATATTTAAATTAACTGTACAATTATTTTTATTTCGTTCGAACGATCAATGCAACGCGTGTACTGCTTAGTTGTCAAACGTTGCGAGTGGCTGCGATCTGTCATTGTCAAGTGCCAATTAACGATTTATTTTGAAGTACATTGCTTCTCAATTAACTTTTCTTAGAAAGTTAATTACTTTTAAAATTAGGATTTTTAAACAAATAATGCACATGGTTTGGCTAAGAATCTGCATCTCAATCCTCGGTTCAAATAATAGCCTGCATCATGTTAACACACTGTATAAAGCAGAACAATATATAAATGTGCTTTTATTTCTTTCACTCAAAGGGCGTCAGTGTTTATATTAAATTTTAGAAGGTATAACAAAGGCAAGGATCGAGGTCGTTAACCCATTTTGGAGCAGACTGTACCCTATCTCACATTAACCCTTAAATGCATTGGTGATGTATCTACATATGCATCACGTATTCTCGGCTCTATTGACAGCACGTCAGAATTCAAATTTGAATAAATCTTTGTAAAGGTTATACATTAGAGCAGCGGTCGGCAACCGGCGGCCCGCGGGCCGCATGCAGCCCGCGAAGGGGTCACTTGCGCCCGCGGACCTCCTTGACTATTTTGTATATCGTGTATGTTAAAATCACGAACCTCATCAAAGGTCACATTAACAGAAAACCTAATTATATAACGGAGGCGACAATTATTTTTATTAAAATATATGTATTTCGAGTCATTGGCATGGCAACAGACAGAGTGGCTCATCAATACGGGCGCTTTCACACCGCCGCGTTATAATGCCTAGTATAATCTACAATCCTACGGTCTAAATTGACATAGTTATGATTGATAGTTAAAATGATAGTTACCAGAAACAGCAAAATAAAAATAGTAAAGGGGCAAATTATGAAGAACAAAATTTTATAAGAGTGTAGGTACAATTAAAATAATAAATAATTGAAAATCGCATGCAATTTATCTTTGCAGTCGGGCCCTCTTATATTTCAAAAAAGGAACATGCATTTTTTGACGTATTGCCGTGAAAGTAATTTTGTTTACCTTATCTTTGAACGTTAATTTTGTACCGGGTTTCAGAGGCGAAGTAAAGAACTTCTTGAAATATCAACAATGTCCGTGACGTGTAGTCATGACACGCTCGGCCTCGCGGGCTGCCGCGCCTCTGTCGGACGCTCCGGGCCTTCAGCCCTACGCGCAACTCGGCCTGCGGCCGTCGCAAGGGATCCAAGCGAACCGTCGGGTCTCCAACCCTCCAGTTCGCTTGTTAAGACAGTTCGGTAGGGCAGTTGTATCGCCAGGGCTCGATCGGGACGCTCCGGGCCTTCGGCCCTACGCGCAGCTCGGCTTGCGGCCTTCGCAAGGGTTCGAAGCGAACCGTCGGGTGTCCGGCCCTCCAGTTCGCTTGTTAAGACAGTTAGGTAGGGCAGTTGTATTGTACCGGGTGGGCTGAATCGTAACGCTCCGGGCCTTCGGCCCTACGCGCGGCTCGGCTTGCGACCTTTGCAAGGATTCGAAGCGAACTTTCAGGTCTCCGGCCCTCTAGTTCACTTGTTTAGACAGCTAGGTAGGACAGTTGTACCGCGTGGGCTCGATCGTTACGCTCCGGACCTTCGGCTTTCGGCCCTCTGGCTGGGTTTATTTAGCTACTGGGCCTACTGGGGTAGTTGAATGCTTGGTAGCTAAATTTTCTCGAAGCTCGGCCTTTTGCCTCGCTTTAAATTACTTATAATTGGCACGCTCGGGATTTCGGCTTTTTGTCCCGGGGCGCCGTCATCTTGAATTATTTCCATAAATTTTTCAGGCACACATAGTGCTTGTATGCCAAATTTCAGCGGGATCGGACCAATATTTTAAAAGTTTCATGTGAATGCCTTTTTGTCCAATAAATCCAATTTTTTTTTTGGAATCTGGAGAGCCCAATAGTCACGCACTCGGATATTCAGTTTCCAGCCCGATAGGATAAAATAAAAAATATAAAAAATCGTCGATAAGATGTTATTTGCATAATAGTATATTGCTATATTCAACTCTTCCTTATTGACAACCAATAATGTGAGTATTTTTTTCTAACAAAACCTACATATTAACAAAGTGCGGCCCGCGTCAATTTCGTTGACTGCTATGTGGCCCTTGGATGCTAAAAGGTTGCCGACCCCTGCATTAGAGGGTTAACAACGAGAAACCAAATCTTATAATTTCAGTATTACATTTTCATAGTTTTAGGAATTTCGTTAAATCTAGGATTGGACTGCTTCCACTCATGCAGCTCGTACATGAACGAACACTCTGCGCTATTATTTAGGGTTCCGTAGCCAAAATGGCAAAAACGGATAGAATGATTCGCCATGTCCGTCTGTCCGTCTGTCATAGCCGATTTACTCGGAAACTATAAATGCTACATAATTGAAATTTGGTAATGATGTGTTACATAAACCGCTACTGAATTATGATACTATATTGTAAAAAAAATAACTGGGGTTGGGGCCCTCCATCTCCATATATGTAACTGAGGGACAGAATTTTTTTTTCGGTGTACATAATAAGCATGTGGGGTATCAATAGAAAGAACTTTGAAAATTATAATTTTAGGGAACCGTTTTCGAGATACCAGCTCTTAAAGTCTGAAAAATGTGCCCCCTCCCTCTATTTTTTAAACTACGCGGTATAAAATTTAGAAAAAATATGTTATGCATATTAACAAGCTGTATCAACGATTTTTAGTTTGATTAAATTATAGTTCTTAGTTTTTGAGGTAGGTTGATTTAACTGTACCCATTTTTTAATGACAAATTGATAATGGTACGGAACCCTTCGCGCGCGAGTTGACTCGCACTTGGCCGGTTTTTCTTTATTTTCTAACATTAGCTATTAGATAATTCTGTTTGGTTTACACTACTTAGTTACATTTTATTGCTGTCTTGGGCGATTCTCCAGGATATGGTTTTATATGACTTTGGAAGTTTTATTTAACTAGCTGAATCTTTTTTAATAAACATTATCTTTTAATAACTGAGGCTTACGCTATCTTCAAGAGGAGTGATGAAATATTATAGTAATTTGGGAATGCGGATTCACGTAGTAGGTATTCCCAGATTGTTACAAAAATGCGGATTTCAACAGTTTTCCTGTTATACGATTCTTGCAATGAGTAGGTAGTTGAGTACAACCTCCGACGGACAAACAAGGGATGGATGGATAGCGGAGTATTAGTATGTATGGATTACTAAGGAGGCTTCAGCCTGTGAAGCTAAAGATCCTGGGTTCGAATCTTTGTATTCATCTCATTACAAAAAACATATACTTAGTCATGGATGTTCTCAGTAGGTATATTTGAGTACATACAGGGCGTCCCAAAGTTATGGGACATGAAGGGGGAGTATCTTAAATATCGTAGATAGGATATTTTGCTGAAAGAAGACTTTATTTTATTTTGAAAATTAAATAATCCTGCAATAAAAAAAAAAACAAAAAAAATGTTTCTAGGCATCGAACCTACTATAATACGAATTTTTTTTTTCGTAATTGTATGATGTCATTCGAAAGAATGGATAAAAAATAACAATATTCTTAATAAACATAGTATCTAAAACTAAAAGAATAACCAAACAAGTTTGGTTCAAAATTCGAAAAAAAATGTAGTTGGTTCGATTTCCGGGTGAAGCAAGTAATTTTTTGAAAAGCTTTGAATGCACTATTACTAAATTTTAAAAATAACATTAAGTCTTCTTTCAGCAAAATACACTATCTACGATATTTAAGGTACTTCCCCTTCATGTCCCATA
>JALPQI010019709.1:0-24459 GCA_025490895.1 Thaumatotibia leucotreta | reverse complement strand
GTTTAGCACTGAAATTAGTCTCGAAAGAGCGATAGTGCAAAAAGGGCACCTGCATAATTTTGATACTTACTAACGTCAAATCGACAGGTGTCTTAGTGTCACGTAAAATATTAGTGCTTATAATGTCGATTTTGCAATAAAATCATTTATCACGGTTTTTGAGTTGTGTCGCTTTTGTATTCAATGGACGAAATGTTGTTGTACAGAGTATACTATACAGTTTGTATCACTAACTTTCGTAACATAATTGACGAGATCGTGATTTTTGTTTTGATTAAGGCCTCGAACAAAGTTATCAATCTTTATTCTATCGTCTTTATTCCCATAACGGTAGAGGCGTGTTCAGATATTTTAGAACGCTCCGGATGCTACGATATATCTGATGGCGACTGTACCTACTTTTCCACAAAATACACACGCAACATTGATTACTATTGGATTGGATTGGCTGCACGCATCCAATGTAATCTAGCGGGCTGGTCTATAAAATGCATTTAAATGTAAATATTTGGGAAAATCAGTTAGATTGTAACCCAACGGCTGTTGGACAGGTTGCGGCGGCGCAAGCGACGAGCGACGAGCGAGTAGAGAACAGCGGCCTTACCGCGAAAAACGGAATTCGTAAATTTCGAGGATTTCTCTCCCTTACTCTAATGACGCCTTCGTTGGAGTGACAGAGAAAAATCCGCGGTAGTACGACAGTAGCCGTACCATGACTTTGCAAGTATCGGTAACGTTAGGTTCTATTTTTTTTCTGGAGAGATTAATCTCCGAAAATATTGACTTCAAAATTTTTTTCGAGACCCTTGTTATTTTTAAAAGACCTATTCAACAATACCCTATCATACTATAAAATTGTAACAAAATAAAAAAAATCTTCACCACTTTATGTATAGGTACCGGTGCTTTATGTTTATTCTACCACTTTGTCGTCGTGATTAATATGTAAACATGTACCAAATATTCTAGTACTGACGGCTACTGAGTTATGCTGTGGACAGACAGACGGACAGACTGACATGGCAAAACTATTAGGGTTCCTTTACTACGGAACTCTGAAAATGGAATCACCGTGCTCTACAATACCGCTGCCTCTCATGCCTCGAGCACATTCGTAACGTTCTAAAGGAAGACGCTCTCGATCGTTAGAGAAAAAAAAACTCGATCCAATTTCATTACGACCGTTTTATAGAGCGTGTCCTGCTACAGGGTGCTTCTTTAATGGCCTTCATTAGCTACGACTGTTTTATAAATCGTATTGTGGCTTTTATCTTATATTATTATCCTGAATGCTCTTCTGAATTGATTGTTATTCAATTAGTTTGTGTAACAATAGTCCAAACGCTTTTAACAATGGTCCGAAACTGAATCGAATATTTCACACTATATAGGTGTAATTGTTATATTAATCGTGCTATTCATAGGCAAAAAAAAATCATTCATAATTAAAAAAAATGCAGAACACTACTTGTAAAAAGAAAATTAGGATTGATGCAGGAAATTAAAACAAACCTAAAAACTTGCATTATTCTATAATCAGAATCACGCACTTTAAGAATACAAGGATTTATTACAAACTTAAAACCTTAAACCTTGACGTCACATACATTTTAGCTTAAAATTATAGTTATTTATTAGTATTAATGTAAAAATATATCCGCAAACGTGTGTGCTCGATATGTGTAAAAGACGTGAAATGCTATGGAAAATCAGCCATATTTGTTTATTTTTTTATTGGATTCTACTGGCGAATTGTATATAAGGATGTGTATATAAATTGTGAAGAAATTTCGTACATTGTTTATTTAATTGCCATTCCTAGTATTTGTCCAAATTTAAATAAGTAGGTACCTACCTCATTTTTAGAAATTCTAAACTACGTACCTACTATACATTTTTACCTTAGGAATTGTAGTACAAACAGTATATTTTTATAGCATTGTAAACATTTTATCCTCTTTTTCAACATTAGTAGATAATCTTGATAATTCGTTCCTTAGTTATAATTATAAAACAACAGCACTGAAGTTTTAATTTTTTCAATCTATACCCTCTTTAGCCCGGGTGCTCTTATAAAACCTTTATAAAGCTCTTTCTAAACACAAAAGCATTTTGTGCCGTTATTGCACATTCCGCCTACACTCATTTTTAATATTCTAAGCCTGGAAGTTCATCTTTTTGCTTTATTAATTTAGTCTAGCTTTTGTTCTTATAACCTCCACCTGAATTCTTTATATTAATTTTTAAGTTTGCTGACCCCATGGTTTGCATTTTACAAAATTGAAATTCGGCCATATCCTATAGATGTTATTAGTAGTAATTACTACTAATCATTGGACTAAGTAAAAAGTATGTTGCAAATTTGTACAGTCAAAAGAGTAAAATTTGCTCTATCTCAGGGGTTCCCAAACTTTTTTTCTCATAGACAACTTTAAAAAATTTGCTGGTTCTGCTGGACCCCCTCTACACCATATTCCCAAAAATCTACGAAAATGTGACGATTAACGATGGAAATGTTATTTACGGCTAGATTGAGTTCCTTCATATAAAAATGGTACAAAAATCATTATCTGTTTTCGTTATTTACCATCGAAACCGAATACATTTTCGTGGACCCCCATTTACAAACTGTGGACCCCTATTTTTGTCACTCCAGTGTAGACCCCTACACGTCCTTCGTGGCTCCCTGGGGGTCCACCTGGACCACTTTGGGAACCCCTGCAGTCTATCTAACAATCTCTGTCAATCGAAAAAAAAAATATTTTTTTTACAGATTATTTTACGAAACATACCACATGTAGCACATAATTGTGTATAGTGTATAAGACCATCTTGTAAACCCACTATTGACAAATAAATACATACATACAATACATTTTACACTAGCGTCATCTTTCCAAAGCTTTGACAGTTGCACCACCCTGTAGCGCACTCTGCGGAACGGATATAAAAGTTTACGAGGTCGTTAAAGGACAAGGTATCAATTGCACGTAAATTCGTTGCACCTTGCCGAGGATTATCATGTTGTACTAGTTTATTTACTTCGGTTTGATTATTTTGGAGTGGAATGATAGAAGCTAATCTTCGATTATTGAGTCGTGTTTGTATAAGTTCGTATTTTTTTTGAAGCAGTCCAATCAGGTTATTTAGGAGTGCTTAGGGCTTGTGCATAAATCACGCGAGGTCCTATAGGGGGGGAGGGGGTCCAAGAAAACATCACGAAAGATCACGGTAGGGGAGGGGGGGGTACAAGGAGACCTCACGTGTATTTTTTTACGATGAACAAACTAAGAAATATTGTCAATTTCGGCTAGCGAACGTGAAAAGTTGAATGAAAAAAATACACGTGAGATTGCTAGGGGGGGGGGGGGGGGCTAGCCAAGAAACTCACCAAACATCACCATGGGGGAGGGGGGGGTCAAAAAGTAGCCAAAAAACATCACATGATTTATGCATGAGCCCTTAAGGACAAATGGTTAATCTTCAGTTATTAGTTGTTATCGATCGATAATCTTAATTGATTGCCAACCTGTGATCGACATTTTTTTTATCTTTGCAAAAAATGGCTCGATTTCCGATCTTAAGTTGCGCCTAAATTTGAATGTTCTTAATAAGTAAAAATAAATGTAATATCAAAGATCTCTTTATGAAAGAGCGACAATGATTGTGTTGTGAGAATAAGCTTAAAGATAAAACTGAAAAATCAACTGAATAAAATGTTGAGTTATTTAACTTCTCTTCTAAATATTGCTCTAAATTTATCTTAGGCGTTTATTACGTAAAAAAAGTGCAACGTTTTGAAATCGAATCTAGTATGATAGTCATAATAATTAATCATCATCGATACTGACCAACCAAATTTTGTTGATAGTTATTTCCTTATGGTATCGTTAAATTGTCTATGATTTAAAAATAAGCAATCTAGTTGAGTAGGAAGGCCTAAACATTTTGATACTTTAATACTATTGTCAGCCTCCGTAGCCTAGTTGGTAGTGACCCTGCCTACGAAACTGGAGGTTCCGGGTTCGAGTCCCGGCGAGGGCATTATTTGTGTATTTATTTATCACATTTTTTTCCTTGGTCATGGCTGTTTATGTATTTCAGTATCTATCTATTATACATCTATCGTCGCCTGGTACCCACATCCCACATCACAAGCCTTAATTGAGCTTACCGCGGGGCTAGGTCGTTTTTGTGTAAGATGTCCCAAGATATTTCTTATTTATTTAAGTTTTAGAGGTGGGAGTAGTGTCATGAAAAAGGTCTGCTTATGTACTTTATTTCATTCTATAGGTGAAAATTTGAATTAATTGGATAGTTTATTGTATATCCTCCTTTACAAAGTGCTAAATAGACTACACCGTAAAGTCCGAACATTTTTGAAATGCTTATATCAACAACGGACTACCGACCTATATAGTAAAGTCTTAAAGGATGCGTATTGGCTTGCGACCAATGGATTTTAACCAATGGCGATAGATTGTCCTTGAAGTTCAATAAGGATTTTGTGCTTAGAGGCTACCATTACTGCGACACATGCGACGGAGTTCAGAACAACGGAGGCACGTGATCGACGCTGTAAGTAAATTTCAAAATATCTTTGTTAAAATTAATGATTTCAATGTTGTATTTTTATTTAATTGTAAATAATAAGATTTTCTTTATAATTTATATACTATTCTAAAGAAAACGTGGATAATAAAGTAAATAAATCGTCATATTTTAAAGACGGGTCTTAATCGCGTAAACTTACTTCTTCTTGAGTCTGCCTGCGACCACGGGTGTAACGTCGTGCCCGAAACGTCAGGATATAATTAAACGTAAGTTTACGCGATTAAACCCATTTGTCTTTAAAATATGAGTGATAATCGTGAAGGTTTAAATCAATATAAATAAATCGTCTTAAATATTTTGAACCTATACGAAGGCACTCCGTCCGTTATTCGTCTTTTATTTAGTATATAGAATTGATCACAAATCGCCATACTAAACGCAGTGTAAGTATTCATTTCAGGGTTACAAGACCGCAATATCACAGCTATTTTGAATAATTCTGAGTACGGAAATTCGAGCGACGATGAAGATTTCACTGCGAGTACATCTGAAATGGATAGAATCTTCGGCATTTGTTGATTAAAATTTGGATTTTTTATGAAGGTTTATATATATATTTTTTTAATGTGTTGTTTTAGTCTTATTAAAATATTCTGTGGAATGAAGATAACAAATATTATTATCATAATATGCATAGAAATACATATTCTGTGGAATAAAATTATTATTTTGAACATTTTGTTTAATTTATACTCGTATGCCTTGCTTATTCATACATAGCGCCCTGATGTCCTTTATAAAGTACAAAATATACGCGAATAGCAATATGTTAATTACCTTCATCTAATAGTATTTAAAAACATTTGTTTCAGTGAAACATCACAAAACATGTAGTTTGAGTGTTATTCAACTGGCAATGTGTCGGACTTTACAACAAAAACTATTTAATACTTTGTAAAGTAGGTACATTTGTCCGTAGGGACAAGTCATTTAATAAAAAGAAAAGCTTCGGTGTCAGGAGGATATGAGTAAGGCGTCCTCTTTAAGTAAACAGACACCAACCATCATTGTATTTACTCTGACTAAAATACAAATATCTCAATTTGGCAATGGAATTAAACATAGCGCACATTTATAATGAAATGAAATAAATGTAAATACCTCATATTCCTAAATAGTATCTTTCAACTCTCTTGATTTTTGGTTCACTTTTCATACAACGCTGCCCATGGCCTTTTGTTCAACAGTTTTGTAGCCATAGTTATATGACCGAGTACAATATATTTAACTTAAAAACATTTTAAAAGGAAATGAACCTGACCTTTGCAGTGAATTTCAAGTCAGGTGCATTTGCTAGTTCCAATTTAAACTTATCTGTCAGACAATGAAAAAAGTATCTGTAAACCAGACCCTTTTAACCAAACTTTACAAAAACCTTTCGTTACAGAATTTAATAAAAAACAGTCCGGCGGGAACTTTTCCAATCCCTGACAGAGTGACGTGGAGTTTTTACTTTTGGCTTTCGGACTAATTGGCCTTTTGGATGGACATGCTGTCTGTATGTTTGGTTGTACGTGTATAGAGGAAATGTTGGAATATTATTTCAAACGACTGATGTCGCAGTGATACTAGTAATGCTTCTTTGTAAGAGATTAATATTATTAGGGGTTCATTTGGTATTGATTCAATTAGTTATGTATAGCCAAATTAGGTAAAAATCATTCAGTAAAAAATAGGCATCTTACCTACAGGTGTAGTGAGAAATTACTTGCCTTCGGAAACGTTCGTAAACACATGCTGTTTCAGGCAGTATCACCGAGTCTGACTGAAGTAGCATGACAGCTATTACTGTCAGTCTCAGTGAGATAGACTGAAACAGCATGATGTTGACGAACGTTTCCGAAGGCAAGTCATTTCTCACTACATCTGTACTTATTATGATTCATAAAATATTATTTTACAATTTTTGTGTTGGGAATATAATGTTTGTATATTGACTACTACTGGGAGCTAGCATAATATCTCGTGTTTGACAGCTATTTCCACCGACACGTCTCTTTTTTAATCAATACAATAGAAAAGAGACAGGTAGCTGCCAGTTGCTGTCAAACACAAGATGTGCTTGGGTGCCTGGCCCTATATTTTTTTATTCTTTGGTCTTTGTTTTTTTTATTGTAATATGGACAAAAGAGGGTAGTAATAAATTGCAAACTCAAAAACACCCGCCCTTAGTGTTCCATGCAGCATCGATCAGCATGCCATCGCGTTCGTTCCAATAAGTAAGTGCAAGAGCGATAGAATGCTTTTTGTATCGAGTAGAGCCTAACGTTACCGATACTTGAAAACTCATGGTACGGTTACTGAGGATACAGCTTGAGCTCCTTCTCATAAAACACCTTTAAAGCGCAGCTCATTCGTTAGCGTGTTATGACGCTCCGCTCGTTTTTCTAAACGATACACTGCGGGACAAAATAATGGTTGACAACGCAGTTTTATTTAAAAAAATAAATGGTTAAACTCACCGTTTTAAGTTGAAATTTGAATTTGAATTTAAGTTATTACGCGCGACATGCTTCGGAGAGCCTAGGTATCCATTATCGAGCACTGAGCCCGCGTTCACGCCTCGCTCCTCCTCGGGTATGCGCCGCGTCGGTACGGTCGGCTCCAATAATATGTAAACGATTTTGATCCTTATGCCTTTGACAAACGTTCCCAAATGTATACATATTATTAGACGTGACGGTACCGTACTCGCTCGAATTAAATTTATAGTTATTATGTCTCACGTAAGTTTAAATTCACATCATTAGCCTTTCTAGTCTACTGCAAGACGTAGGTCTTTCCGTTTTAACTATGCGTATACACGCATTAGGAGGTAAATGCCCATAATCACCACGCTGAGCAAGCGGATTGGCGATCGCAGTAATGTGTCCAACTGTCCACTATGATGACGCTGCTGCCCATCATCAATCTTCTATCAAATAATGGTCCGTGACACTTCAATCCGTTAGTCGACTCTTACGACACCCGCAGGAGGAGTTGGGGTGGTCAAATGTATTCTTACTGCCGTCACCACACAGCAGTAAGAATATCGACCCTTCAGAAACTTCCTAAAAACCCTAAAGGGCCTGTTTTGAGTCTCAAAATCTCATAGGAATCATCTAGGTTTCCTAGGAACGCGGTTATTTTTCGGTCACCTTGTTATTTTGTCCGGCAGTGTACTCTTTAGCGAGGTGAGTGACAGGCGGCGACGGGAGAGTGCGAGTGTTAGCTACTCGTAAAGTAACGCTACTAATTACTAAACCACTGACAGGGTTATGGCTGGAAGATGCGGTCTAATTTTGTTGCAATCATTATCAACATCAGCCTATGATAGTCCACTGCTGGACGTAGGACTCTCCTATTAACTATGCGTATAGACGCATTAGGAGGTAAATGCCCATAATCGCCACGCTGGGCAAGCGGATTGGCGATCGCAGTAATGTGTCCTGTCCATTATGATGCCCATCATCAATCTTGTAGAATGGTCAGTGACACTTCAATCCCTTAGTCGACTCTTACGACACCCGCAGGAGTTGGGGTGGTGACAAATGTATTCTTACTGCCGTCACCACACAGCAGTAAGAATATCGACCCTTCAGAAACTTCCTAAAAACCCTAAAGGGCCTGTTTTGAGTCTTAAAATCTCATAGGAATCATCTAGGTTTCCTAGGAACGCGGCTATTTTTCGGTCACCTTGTTATTTTGTCCGGCAGTGTACTCTTTAGCGAGGTGAGTGACAGGCGACGACGGGAGAGTGCGAGTGTTAGCTACTCGTAAAGTAACGCTACTAATTACTAAACCACTGTCAGGGTTATGGTTGGAAGATGCGGTCTAATTTTGTCGCAGTAGTTATTAAAAATGGCGGGGTGAATTATGTTCGAAATCGTTTATTTTAAAATATTCTATGAGTCCACTAATCATGGTTTTTTATTTTAAGTATTCCTACGGATCGGAGGCGACACCATTTCTTTTTGTGTAAGGGTCCCAAAATAAAGTTTTTTGTAAAGCCAATTTTCGGAGATAACCAGAATTTTTATTTATTTATTGTAATGGGAAACCAGTATGCAATAATACAGAGTACCTATACACAAATATAAATAATACAGGAGCCACAACAGTTTCCAGTGATTTAAACAGAAATGCTCAAAGGAACTAATGAAACATATACAAAATACACAAAGAAGGAAAAAAAAACAAAACTTACACAAAGCAAAAAACATTGTATACTCCCTTTTAACTTTTGATCCATTGTTTCCAAAAAATATGAAGAAATACTTTAAAATAAAACTTTTTCTAACATAATCGACATGTTTTAGAATTGTAACTAACGTGATACTCAAACATATTTAAATTATTGATTAAACGGGTTACTTACGTAATTTGTTTCGATCCATTTAGAGGATCCTCATCATGGAGTACCCGCGACCAAAGCCCGACGTATACGTCGAGCAATTATCGATTAAAATTACGTGAGTAGCCCGTTTGATCAATATTTAAATAATCGGCACAACTACGAAACCCTACACTGGATGCATGGCCCAACATACTATTGACCGGTTTTTATTTTTCTAAACGCCCGGTCATCATATCCTGCCAGCCTCCATTTTGCCCCACAAAGGGTTTCACCGCACAAATAAAAGCCTTCACGAAATTAAATGCGAACGGAAAAACTTGCAACAAAGTGGACTTTTACATTCATGAAATTATAATGCGGATAAATCTTGCGGCGGTACCATTGGCTATGTAAAGTTTTCTAAATGTATAAGGTATTAGTACATTATGATACAAGTGTGCTAAGTTGATCATTATACTCGAGGCGGTATTGTGCGCGCGAGCTGCAAGCGAGCGCGCATAAGATAGCAGAGAGTATAATGATCAATGCACACGAGTTTCATACGACGTTTTTCAACACACTTGCGAGGAATAACCGACTTTTAGTAACACTTTTACTAACCTTTGTTGCTAGGTAATTACTACTTACTTAGGTACTATCCCAAAGTTACGTTTAACCTTTTTATTTTATTCTTGTTCATTAGTTGAAGTTCATAATTCACATAAAAGTAATAACAGTAAACACAACCATGAACACAAAAAATAAACGCAACAAACATTTGAAATTCACTCCACTCCGAAGAACAAAATAAATACAAAATTACAAATGGTAACTTTAAAACGGCGCGCGCATACCTAAGGAATTTTTAAACGCGCGCAAATTTGTGAGGCAGCAATCCTATCGACAAACAGCCAATATAAAAAAAAAAACTGCGAATCATTAACGTTTATCATAAAATAATAAAATATTTTAAAATAAAAATTAAACCGCCTTCAAAAATTCGCCCGAACTTAAAAGTAAAAAATAATTTTAGTTCCTACTTCTTAGGATTTCCAACCCAAACTTTTAAACCTTTTACCCTATTCATTGAAATAAAATATTATGGCTAGGTATCCTACAGATTTCTTAGAAGTCGGTGCCAAGCCAAATACGTTCATAGGTAGGTATAATTATAGTTATTAGATAGAGCTTTGTAACTTACTGTCACTCCGATTATGTTTATATCAACAGAATGATCTACCTTAGTCATTTTGATGAAAGCATAACCGGAGTGACAGTAAGTTACAAAGCTCTATCAAAATCAGTCATATTACTCGCGAAGTGAACATATTTGGCTTGGCACCGACTTCTAAGAAATCTGTAGGATAATAATAATAAAATAATAAGCCATTTATTCCATATACCAAAACGTTTGCATTACTAACATTTTTGTTTTAAATATTATTTAACATATGGACCCCTTGCTGGGTAAAGGCCTCCTCCATCTCCTTCCAGTTCTTCCTATCCATCCCTAGCAACATCCAATCTTTCCCTGCTATTCTGCGTATATCGTCTGCCCAACGTTTCCTTGGTCTTCCTAATTTCCTTTTGTGCAATGGGCCTTCCCATTGAGTTGTTTTTAATGTCCACCTGTTGTCTGTGAGGCGTGCTACGTGACCCGCCCATTGCCATTTCATTTTCAGTGCATGGGTTAGTGCATCTTTTACTTTTGTCTTTTTTCTTATTTTTTCACTGTTAATTTTTTGAATTTTTCTTAGTTTTAGAATGCTTCTTTCCATACCTCTTTGACAGGAAGTTATTCTAGATTTGATTTTATTTGTATACACCCATGTCTGACATCCATAGGTCAGACAAGGTAGGAGACAGGTATCCATAACAATTTTCTTTAAGTCTAAGCTATAATTTCCTTTAAGGATTTCTTTGTGTGCCCAGAACTTTCTCCATGTTGTAGCTATACGTCTTTCTATTTCTTCGTCGTTTCTTGTACTATTGAATGAAACCTGTTTTCCAAGATAGACATAAGTGTCAACATATTCTATGTGCTTGCCTCCTACATGTACTGGTTGTTTGTTATTGCTGTTGGTCATTATTTTTGTTTTATCAGCATTTAATTCCAAACCTACCTTTGAGCTCTCTTGGGCGAGGGAAGTTATCATCTGCTCTAGTTCAGTAACATTTTCTGAGAATATTGCCACATCGTCCGCAAACCTCAGGTGAGTTAAGTATTTGTTGTGTATTCTTATTCCTCTCCTTTTCCAGTTGAGTTTTCTGAATATCTCTTCCAGGACTGCTATAAAAAGCTTGGGTGATAAGGGGTCGCCTTGTCGAACTCCCCTTTGTATTTCAATAGTGTTGCCCTTTTTTTCGAGTTTGAGTCTACTGGTGCTGTTGCTATATATGTTTTCGATTACATTTATGTATTTTTGATTTACATTACAGGCCCGTAAAGCTTGCCAGATTGAATTGTGGCTCACACAGTCGAATGCCTTACTGTAGTCTATAAAAGCTATGTAAACATGACTATTAAACTCCATATATTTCTCAATAATTTGTTCTAATGCATGTATATGATCAACTGTTGAAAATCCTGACCTAAATCCTGCCTGCTCGATGGGTTGTTGAATCTCTATACTGGTATTAATTCTTTGAAGTAAAATCGAAGCAAAAAGTTTGTAGATGGCTGGTAAAAGGCTTATTGGTCTGTAGTTACTTATGTCCTGTGGATTCCCTTTTTTGTACAGGAGTATAATGTCAGAATTGCCCCACTGATTTGGTACAGATTCTTCCTCAATTGCTTTGTTGAAAAGACCAGTAAGCAAGCTAGTTAGAATTGGAGATCCGATTTTCAATACTTCATTGCATATTCCATCAGGTCCAGGACTCTTGTCCGCCTTCAGTGACTTAATGTGATCATATACTTCTTTCTCATTTATTAGTTGTAGACAAGAATTACCATTACATGAAACAAGATTGTTTTCTTCATGCAATCCCTCTGGAATGTCTACTACTGGTCCAACTTCGTTTCTGGGTTTACTGTACAGTTTTCTGTAAAAGTTAGTTGCACTATGTAATATTTCTTCCCTTGATGTGGTTACTAGTTTGTGATCGTCTTCTAAATTTGGGATCCAATTTCTATATAGTTCTAACTCCCTGTAGGCTCTTTTGGTGCTTCTGTATGTTTTTAGATTTTTTTCTATCACATTATTTCTGTGTGCTTGATAGTCCTGTTTGATAGACTTACTTGTTATTTTAAATAGAGCACTAAATTGTATCCTCTGTTCCTTGGTTTTGTTTTTTAATTTTAAAAGTTCTGTACGTTCTTCCAGAAGTATTTTGGTTTTGTCACTAAAAACAGAATTATTGAATACAGGATTTACAGATTTTTCTTCAGGCTTTGTACTGTCTATTATGGCTGTCTCGAGTAAATCGTAGATTTCTTGAACATTTAATCTTTCAGTGTCCTTTGAAGATATCTCGTGTGCATAGTCCTTTAGTTTCGTGAGGTACATTTCAATTTCAGTCTGAGTTTTAGGTATCTTCGGTGCTCTGCAAAAGAGGGCTCTGCTCTTCTTATGGTGTGTTAGTAATAGTGTTGCCCGTACAGGTCTATGGTCGGATGAAAAGTTCATGCTAGCAAGAACTTCTATGTTACTTATCAATTTTGGTTTGTTTGTTAGAACAAAGTCTATTTCGTTTTTTGTTTTCTGATCTGGAGAGCACCAGGTCCACTTCTTATGTTCCTTCTTTTTGAAGAAGGTGTTCATTATTGATAGATTGTACTCTAGTGCATAGTTAATGAGAAGCTGACCCCTTTCATTGCGTTTACCATAGCCAAAGTTTCCCATTGCTGGATTGTCATTTGGTGTTGGATGTCCTATTTTTGCATTAAAATCTCCAGTAGTAATCACAATATTGTCTGCTAGTGTGTGGGCAGTTCTGATACTATTATAAAATTCTAGCAGTTCTTCGTCTGTTGAGCTCTCCGTTGGTGCATATGTCTGAATTATGGAGATAGCTAGGTTTTGAACTTGGATTTTCAATAGCGCCACTCTTTCAGATATTCCAATAAAGTTCTTAATGGATTCTTTTATTTCTTTTTTTATTAAAAAACCCACGCCATATTGTCCCTTTGTTTTCCCAATATAGCATAGGATATGATTGCTATATTCCTCGATTTGGCAACCAACTCTTCTTACTTCAGCTAGTCCCAGTATGTCACAATCTATTTTCTCAAGAGCATTTGTAAGTTCCATATACCTCTCTTTGGATGACAGTGTTCTGACATTATAGGTTCCTATTTTGAGTGTGTTCGATTTAGACATAGTTATTTTTTTTGAGAGTGAAGGGTTATGGTCATTTTCCCCCCACGGTGACCAGCCGGCTTGGGAGAATCTTAATTGAAGTTGTCTTAGCTAGTTTCTGTTTTCTGGTGTCAGCGACCTTTGATAGTTTTTTAATACATTATTTGGTTCATAATTTCGCTCCAATGTCAGTGTTCCTGGTAAGTTCATTTGCTTGGGTGGCATGTGATGGCGCACTTGGCGTGCTGATGTATCAGGCTTTTGGATTTTGGCTGGTCCTTGTAGAGAAGATTGCGAGGGATTGTCCTGCTGTTGTGGGGACAGAGAGAGGGCTCTTTTCTTATTATCTGTGTTTGCTTTTATTATTAGTTTATTATATTTAATGTACGCCAAATTCCCTTTGTTTCTTTCTTCTATTACTTTATCCTTCAGCTTCCTTCTCTCTTCTAGTACCTCCTTGGGAAAGTCCTCAGTTATGTATATTTCCTTTTGTTTAAGGTTTCTCTTGTTTTTCAGTATTAAGTTTCTCTTTGCCTGGGATGTTAGGTTTATAAGTATCGGGCTTTGATTGGATTTTCCCAGCCTTCGACTAAATTGTATCTCCTCACTTTGTAGATTAACGCCCAAATCGTTGTTAATAATGTCAAGGACTTTACGCTCTTTCTCCCAGTGCTCCGCTTTTAAACCATGGACGATTACATTTCGCTGTCTCTCCCTCATTTCTAAAAAAGAGAGCTTATTTTCCAATTTTTCAATTCTTTTATTGCTTTCCTTCTGTTTTTCCTCTATTGCGCTCAACTCCCCGTTCAGAGATTCTATCACCCGTTGGTAAATATTTTCCGTTTGTTGATCCATCTCGAATTTCATGCGAGCAAATATTTTTTCATATGCAGACTCCGAAAGATCCATGATGCGTAGAATGGAACGTACCTCGGCGCTGGCCAATTTCTGAGAATCCAAGTAGCAATTTTTTTTTTTTTTTTTTTTTTAGACGTCAGTAAAGTTCTTGTCAGATACAAAAGTGGGTAGCTTTGAAAATTTTGAGAGTGATTGTTGTCAAGCGTATATTATATTGCACAAATTTCACTACTAAATCGGAGTTTTCATCGAAGATAACGTTTCCACAATGTCCACGCCTGATTTTCTTTGCACAAGTGTTTATTTCACACAGTTTAGCACAGTTTTACAGCCAAAAAACGTAAATTATCGCGAGCGAGTTCACACCGTGACAGGTCACTTTGACAGTCAAAAACATTGGTAAACGTTTTGGTATATGGAATAAATGGCTTATTATTTTATTATTATTATCCTACAGATTTCTTAGAAGTCGGTGCCAAGCCAAATATGTTCACTTCGCGAGTAATATGACTGATTTTGATAGAGCTTTGTAACTTACTGTCACTCCGGTTATGCTTTCATCAAAATGACTAAGGTAGATCATTCTGTTGATATAAACATAATCGGAGTGACAGTAAGTTACAAAGCTCTATCTAATAACTATAATTATACCTACCTATGAACGTATTTGGCTTGGCACCGACTTCTAAGAAATCTGTAGGATACCTAGCCATAATATTTTATTTCAATGAATAGGGTAAAAGGTTTAAAAGTTTGGGTTGGAAATCCTAAGAAGTAGGAACTAAAATTATTTTTTACTTTTAAGTTCGGGCGAATTTTTGAAGGCGGTTTAATTTTTATTTTAAAATATTTTATTTTTTGCTTTTTAGTAGTGTAGAATCGTTATTTAGTACGCACTAAATACTTATAATTAGAATGTACTGCACTGTAATAGGCCAGAAAACCTGAAATGGATAACTTAAATATTCAAAAAATTATCCCATTATCAAGAAGATATACATTGTATCATCAGCAGGTATGAATAATTTCAAAGATTATAGATAACAGCCTTAGCATGCCTATATTATTTAAAGAATCACTAACCGCTAACCAACATGTCATAACTACTAAGCAAACACTTGAATAGATCTCGAAAATGTATGACAGTTCTTATATTCAAAGAATTATCCTCCAACTCCTAATCGTTAAGGAGTTATACTTTTCGTCATCAGCTCACCAACATGAGACTATGACCACCTAAAGGCAAATACTCAAATAGCTTCCAAAATACATGAACTATGTTATATTTAAAGAATTATCCCCAACTCCTAATCTCTAAGGAGTTGTACCTTCCATCATCAGCAAACCGACATGAAAGGATGACGACCTAAACGCAAATACTCGAATAGCTTCCAAAATACATGAAATATGTTATATTTAAAGAATTGTCCCCCAACTCCTAATCTCTAAGGAGTTGTACCTTTCATCATCAGCTCACCAACATGAAAAGATGACCACCTAAAGGCAAATACTCAAATAGCATCCAAAATACACGAAATATGTTATACTTAAAGAATTATCCCCCAACTCCTAATTGTTAAGGAGTTGTACCTTCCATCATCAGATCACCAACTTAAAAGGTTCATGACTAGACGCAAATACTTGTTTAATCTTCGAAAATAAATGAAAAATGTCATGTGTGCCTACAATATTTGAAGAGTTCCCTCGATTTCTCCAGGATCCCATCATCAGATCTGAATTCGGTGACAATGGGACCAACTAGAAGGTATACCCTATCAAACAAAAAAAGAATTTTTCAAATCGGTCCATGCGTCTTCGAGTAATCGGGGAACATACATAAAAAAAAAAAAAAGATTTCGACGAATTGTAAACCTCCTCCTTTTTGAAGTCGGTTAAAAATACGATAACTTTAGGGTCATTCTCATAGGGCACGTTTTTTGGGCGTCGGGTAGAATAACTTTGTATTCTTGCATATATATTGCGTAAAAAAAATGTTGGAGGGTAGTTTTCGTTTTATTCTACCTGTAGCAGTTGTAATTTCGAAGATTATCTCTTGAGAACTAGTAATAAAAAAATATAAAAGCCTACTTTTATCACGCTCCATCAAGCGTACAGACTCCAAAATTTGGGACAAACCCCTTTGCAACTCGGGAACCACTACTATTACCTAACACAGGGTATTGTTTTATTATAGTCAATTAAACAAATTAACATTTTGTTAAGTTGATTGTTATTTCAACTGCTTGTATAAAGAAATATGATTTTTTCACCGCGCGTACGAATTTATGACTAAACTCCGTCATTGGAAGCAAAACAAAATTTCACATCACTATTTGCAATTTTACGCACATCACTATTGCATTGAGCGAGCCAGTTCAGTCTTGTCTGTGACACGTTGGGCGACGGAGGTGCGTCTGGCGACGCTGGGCGATTTTACAAACGTAAGTATCTAATCTCCGTTTTTTGTCACTTGCATTTTCTCAACTCCGTTTAGTCATTTATTTTTCTATTGGTGTGATTGATCGTTCTACTATTTAAGTATAATGAATTGAACTGTATTACCTGTTAAATGCGTGTAATGTCGTTGTTCTAAATAAGATAATTAATGAAATAATAAATAAAATAATTAAAAAATTTAAAAACACGCCTGCCGTTATAAGCGAACTGAAAAGTAACAAAATATAACTTGTATATATATTTGCAATCGGCATACAAAATGCTTTAATTTGATATCCAAATCATATCATTTAGATGACATATTATTCTTTGCGCTTTAATTGTATTTTAATGAATCTGGCTTTTCTAGAATAAGTAACAAACATATAAGTTATATACATATTCGTAATCGTTGTTTAAAGCTCTTCATTTTGATACCAAACTCGATAGATTTCTTTCATATATATTTTTTTTTGGTTAGATAATATTGAATTTTAAGGCCGCCATATTGTTTTTAACGTGACGTCACATATCCTATGTTACCCGCGACGTCACGAGGATTCTAATGATACCTTACACCAATAAAAACGGTTAAGCGGTCGCGAAGATCTGCGTGTTTAAAGAAAATATGAAACATACATAGGGGCTGAACACATATACTCTCCTTTTGGCAGTCGTGTAAAAATAAAAAATAGCTTTCTCCCTAGGCTCCGTCAAATATTTAGACGGAGTTGAAAAAAATTTTGGATTTTGATGAGATTTGAAGGTTTATATGTAGATATAGTACCCGTGCGAAGCCGAGGCAGATCGCTAGTATCAAACTATATAAATTCTCATTCAGGTTTAAGAGCACTGTATCCATCAACTCCATATCATATTTCTAAACTCCGTATAAAAATATATCAACTCCGTCCCAATATTCTCAACTCCGTCTTGGTGAAAAAAGCAATGGCTTATAAAACGTGAACTAATAGATATGGGTAAGGCCGCGGATTTTGACGAATGTCACACAGACATAACATAAAAAAAATACGTTACGTTACCATAAAACGCAACGAAAGTTACTATAAAGCTCAGCTCATACTGGTATGAACTCTGATTAAATAAAGGTCGTAAAAAAAAAACATATTTTTATCACTAAATAGTTGTTTTAATCAGATATAATAATCAACCCATATAATGTAATTTCTCATACTTAGTAATTACTTAAATTAACAGTATTTATAAATGTTTTAATGCCATACTCTTTGGAACTAGATAAACTAAATAAATCACCATAAATGCTTAAATGGAAATTGAACTGTTATTAATTAACACTATTAAACGCGTTAATAAATTATACTGTATTTCATTAGCCCTAGGGGGGTAAAATTACCCACTGGAAAAAGCTAATTACTTAAACAATTACTTAAAAAAACGCAAATCAAAATACCTAAATAATAAAATAATTTGATTTGTTTCGCAAACACTTGTTACAGTATGCTGTCATTCAAAATCTAATAAAACTCATTGAAATCAGTAAATTTCTGTGTGCACTTCCCTTTACCACATATTTTCGTTACGTAACATAAAAAATACGTTACGTTTTGTAAAAAATGTAACGTATTCGTAACATAAGTGTAACGTATATTTGAAAAAAAGGTTGATTATCTTGGTAAATAATTGCAATCTGAACATAATAATACATGCTACTGACGTTTTGAAACTAAACCCTTTCGTATGAAAAAACAGCCGTTTAATAATAATCACTACTTACCGTAAAAATCACACTAAGTACCACTTAAGACGTTTTTTGGTAAAACTTTCGCCGCGTGCACTGTGACAACCATTTGTTAACGAATTAATGGGAGTGAGTGTGCCTATGGGTGTTGCCCTACTAGAATAAGAGTTCCTAGTGTCGATAAACAAATTTCTACCAACATTGGCTTACATATGACCCTAAAAAAAAGCGTTACGAAAGTATCGTAACGTAAGTTTGGAATTGGTGACCCAAAAAGTAAAGGGAAAGAAAACAGTAAAATTGTTCACATATCATAAGTCCTTAATGAACGAAGCAATCGTTTATCATTCTAATTTTGTTTAAAATCAAACATTTAATGCTGACAAGTCTAATAATATGAAAAAAAAAAGGTTTTAAGTACTCGTAGTCGAAAAAATTACTCGACTTATGTTACGTTTTTGGCAGAAATATTTATTTATTAATTTTAAATAAAGAGCTAAATTAGCTATTTCATTTGATTACATGTAACTGAGCATAGGGGAATATTTTAAAATTGATCAAAGTTCTCTAGATGTTGTCAGTTTTGTGTTATGAGCAAGACAAATTTTAAGCTCCGAATTCGTCAAAATCCGCGGCCTTACCCATATATATGAGGGACAAAAGTATACATATGATCTAAATAACTCAATGATTCGTATTTTATAGATAATACAGCAGTAAACATACTGTACAAAATCAAGACGGAGTTGAGGCTGAGAACGCCTAATTCTGAGAATGACCCTTTACATTTAATACAATTACTTGCTAATTTGTATGCACAATTTAAATATTTTATTTATTTATTTACGAAAATTTATAGTATTTTGAAATAATATTCTGGATTCCGCTTTTTCTGCCACATGTCAACTCTTTGGTCAATTTAAAAAATAAATGTTATCTGACTAAATTCGAATGCTTCATCTACATGACATAATACTTGCAAATGTTTGCAAACGTACTTGGTCGGGTTATGTTATTACCGCACTAGAACAATAACGTAATGAAAAAGCACGTGTGTTTGATATCTTGGATTATGAGCCTAATAGCGGTTCAATAATACCTACGTTACGAGCAAGTGTGTTGAAAATTATATTTTTCTCTGATAGCCATAATTTGTTGACAATCTTTTTTTAAGTGAGTGAGATGACATGCAGTTTTATGGATGAACAGAGCCTACTGCTTTCATCCGCAACAAATACAAAAAAATTGAAAAAAAAAATGAATGACACGAGTTAGATTGACGTTGACAGATTCTTTCTTCTATTTCATTGTACTGATTGCGGACGAAATTAGGCTCTGTTCATCCATAAAACTGCACAAATGTCATCTCACTCACTTAAAAAAAGATTATAAACAATTTATAGGAAGCCGCATTTTCTTGAACCTTAAGACGACAGCTATCAGGGAAAAATATAACATTCATATCTTCAGAAAACTTTACATTGCCAATTGTAAACTATAAAAAACAGATAAACTCGCGTTATTAATTAGATTTAACTTCATCCCGACGTTTCGAACACGGCCTTAGACCACGAACGCTGTAAAGTGTTCGAAACGTCAAGATTAAGATAAATCTAAATGTTATACGCGAGTTTATCCGTTTTTTACAGTTTTATTATAAATAAGAATAAGTGGCTAAAGCCGCGTTTGCACTTAATGTTCTGAGCGAGCATTCGTTCGTTCTTGGGCAGGTGAAAACAGGATTTCACATAGCAAAATGTTCATTCGTCAGCCCACGAACAAGTGAATGCTCGCTCAGAACACTAACTGGAAACGCGGCTTTATGTATTAACTACACGAAGTAAGTGATAAATATAAAGAATAGAGATTAGAATAGTACATTACGACACAAGTGCGAAAAACATATGAAATTCGAAACGAGTGAATCGACACGAGTTACTAATTTCGTTTTTGCACGCGTCTCGTGCGACGTTTTTTAGTGCAGATGGCCCTCCGAAGTTTTGGACCTGAAATAAAATGACACATTTCTTGCACTAGAGCCCAAAGAAGGCACAATATGTACTAAAAACATCTATTACTTATACTTGATAATAAAATATAAGTACCTACCTAATAATAATCTCATTAACTATGCCTGTTGAACTATTGGCTCCGGGAAAGGCCACTTATCTTATAAAGGCAAAATTGCGTCATAAATACCGAACACAATTAATATCCAAGTACGTTTAACGATAATGGATAATAAGTATCTATTTATAATACTTTTCCTTATTTATTCGCGGACTTGTTTGTATCGAAACCCACTGATAACCGAGAAATATACTGAGGATATCTGAGAAATATGCGAGGAATTTCCGGATACGAACTTTCAACTCTCATGGAAATAACGTACGAGAAAACTGCACATCGGTGGTTTTATTTTATTTTAATGTACTTACAGCGGCTAAGAAAACAATAGTAAAATTAAACGAATACAGGATGCCAATTAATAGGGCCTCATAGATAGTTCCACGATACACTGAAAGGCTGGTAACAAACATCATTCGGGAGACGCGAACTAAATAAAATACGATTTTTTAGTACAGATGGTGCCTTTTTTAGGCTCTAGTGCGAGAAATGTGTCATTTTACGTCAGGTCCAAAACTTCGGAGGGCCATCTATACTAAACAACGTCGTACGAGACACGTGCAAAAACGAATCGAATTATCGAATTTCATGGTTTTCGCGCTTGTGTCGTAATGTACTATTCTAAATTGTCGATTATCCGAAAAAATAAAGATAATAACTTGGATTTAATAAGAACACGTGGTAACGCATTGCGAACTGTGTTCTAACCGACAGACGCAAAGAAAATAATTCCAGAAAACTTCCTTTACTGACGAATTACTTTGCAAGAATTACGCCATCGGTTACACAAGTTATACAGGGTGACATCTGGGACGCGGAGCAAAATTGAACAGGTTAATAGGGATGGCCACGCTGACCAACTTTGCGAGTAATTATGGAGACAACCAAGAAGTCGCGCAACTTAATTGATACTTAACCTCTATATTGACAAATAAAAAAAACGTGCGTTCTAGCCTCCTCTCCATTGTGTAGAGCAGAATATTCAGTCTTTAAAAAAATACAAAAAGTGGATCGAAGAATATGGTCATTGTTATTATCATATGGTTAACGGTCAATAAAGGACCAATTAAGTCATATTTAGGTGAGTTTTCGTAAGCAGGGTCACTGCCAACCAGGGATCGGAATCGGTTTTTTTTGAAAATCCTCGAAAAAGCCCAACATTTTGAAATGTTTTATACTCTTTATGTAGACCTTAATATTGCATGTAATTAACAACATCGTATTTTTAAATTTCTTTAGTAACAAAAAAAATGTTTCTTTATCTTTTGCTTCCTGTAAATAGTCAACTCCTTTGCTCAAGAGATCCCTTACTAGTACCTATCTAAAATGTTGTAAAATACGTGTATTTTACCTGTGTTTTGTGTACAATAAAGAATTTACATACATAGCTACAGAGGGCGACTTCACTTGCCTTGTCTCCAAACACAGATGTAGGTCATCTCCTGCCGTATCAATTTTCCGAGATGCCTACGAATGGCCGATTACCCTTTGCTATTTTAGGGTATTGCCTACTGATGCTATGCTTTATGATTGGGTTATTTCGGGGAGTCACGTACAGGGTGTATAACGCTTGTAACTTGTAATACAAGCGGAAGTCTCTTTTTTACACTATTAATTAGATAAGGACTTCCGCTTGTATTACAATTTACAAGCTTTCGAGAAATAGGCTACAGGGGGGCTACCACGATCTACAAATGCGATTCAGTTTAGGACATTATTGTATTAGTACATTACTATAGAGCACGGGAAACGAAGGATCACAGGCCAAGTAGATATTATTTGGCCGAAGGAACTGAGGCCAGATAGGGATACGCGGCCTGTAACCCTGTTTCTCGCCGAGATTTGTATAGTGCTTTTCTCAAACTTGCCATGAAATAAAACGAACTGATTTCGTCGAACCGTGCTATTTAATTTGTAAGTAAACCAATAGTACAGTATCGTAAAACATTTAAAAAAACATTCGCGCCTAACTTTTTTATTAATCTGTTTGAGGTATCTTTTTTGGTATAGACATTAGTTCTTAGGTTATTTTTTTTTGTGCCTGAATAGCAAGACCTAGTGTCACAATTTGACGTTTCAAAACAAAAGACAGTTTGTTTGCAGTCCTAGGTGTGAAATAAATACATGAAATCTCTTTACATATCATCTTAGCATATGACACCAGATACATAGCATTTCCGGGTTTAATTTAAAGTAAGTAACATCAACATTCCGGAGCAAGTTTGAGAAAATACAATTTTTTTTTATCAGTGATCAGAATCATAACATTTTCTATACTTTTTCAGTGTAAATATTTTTGGATACCAAAATCCACGCTTTTGTATCAACACAGAATCATATCCTCTTAAAAATTGGATTTGGAATGGGTGATCCGTATCTGATCTGTTATCGATTGATTACACAATGAAGCTTCCTTAAGTACAGTCGGTGACACAAGCTTTAAAATCGATATTTTTGTCGTTTACCCTGTACAATCGCAACTTCTACAATCGAGTTCTTAAATACACAATATACGTATGTGTTTATTATAATTGAGCACCTTTAAAAAAAGCTCATACTTTTTTGAACGATTTCGTAGAACGATCTGTTTGATCGATTTAATCCTACGAACAAATAAAACATGGAAGCCGCACGCCATATGAAATTGCCTTTCAAAAACGATCCTGAATTTTAGTTGACAAATGTCACCCCCTCTTCAATGCATCACGGTAATGAATTTCAAAATCAACCTATAAAAACTTAAACCGCCATTTAAAAATAGTTGTGATTGGTCCGTCAAAGTTTTGATTGGCTATATTCTATAAACATTTGTCAAAGATGTTGCGCCGAAATATGCGTGGTGTTAAGAAAAACGCTGTGTTCTGCCCATCTTAGCACAATTGGACAGTCAAAGACAAAATTAGGTGGACACAAAAATAGCCAAAAATATGTCCCAGTGCACTCTAATTCTGTGCAATAACAACGTCGTAACGTATTTATGAGCGGATTTTTTCTATAATTATTTTTGCACTTGACTGGGACAATTGTCTTTGGGGGAGCTGGCATTAGACGTCCATGTTATATAATGGTCGTAGATTTAATCAGATCGTTCGATCAAATCGTAGGTAAATATATGAAATATCATCTAGGTTGATAGTGGTATTTTATTTATTAAATTGATTTAATTACTTTATGGCTATTTTAACGACAAACGGGTTTTAATCGCGTAAATTTACGTTTAATATTATCCTGACGTTTCGGGGATGATGTTACACCCGTGTGGTCGGAGGCAGACTCTGCCTGATTAAGACCCGTTTGTCGATAAAATATGAGTGATAATCGTGAAAGCTTAATCAATGTACTTTATGGATTATGGATATTTTAAATACAGGGTGTTTTTTTTTCGACCGTTCAAATTCTACGTAGTGAATGTGTAGGTCATACTGACCAACTTTTACTATGGAGACAAAGTCGAAATCGCGAAAAAAAAATCAGCTGTTTCATACATTTCGGCCGGCGTAATGCCGCCAATTTGTATGAAACAGCTGATTTTTTTTCGCGATTTCGACTTTGTCCCCATAGTAAAAGTTGGTGAGTATGACCTACACATTCACTATGTAGAATTTGAACGGTCGAAAAAAAAACACCCTGTATTATTTGTTATATTTTATTACTTAGGCATATTAAAATGTACCCACAGTAAGATAGTTTAAGGAAGAAATGTTTTAATAAACACACAATTTAAGTAGGTACCTCAACGGATTTGAACATGTAATCTCCAGAAAACACTTATGAAAATTACATAATAGAGACTATCAATGTACCAATCAAATTGCTTTTGAGTGTACGTAAACTCGAGGTCAGCGTGGGCACAGACCAGAGAATGTGTGGGTAAGTCTGGCACATTATACAGTGCGTCCCAAAGTTATGGGACATGAAGGGGAAGTACCTTAAATATCGTAGATAGTGTATTTTGCTGAAAGAAGACTTAATGTTATTTTTAAAATTTAGTAATTCTTCATTCAAAGTTTTTCAAAAAATTACTTGCTTCACCCGGAAATCGAACCAACTACAATTTTTTTCCATTTTTGAACCAAAGTTTTTTGGTT
>JALPQI010019708.1:0-24592 GCA_025490895.1 Thaumatotibia leucotreta | reverse complement strand
CGACCGGCTTAGAAAACCATACGTGCGAGAGGTAGTTCCCATATCGGCATCTCGTTCCAACTTATAGAATCGCTCGCCGCTGGTCGCCTAAAGGTGCGTTCAAACCAAAAGAGCGTTCGCTGTTCTATCCCCCGCTCTACGAAATCAACCAATCACGTTTTGTGTAACGATCGAATTTCGTAGAGTGGGGGGTTAGAATGCTCTTTTGGTCTGAACGCACCTTTAGGTATGTACATACATTATGTATGTACAGGCTTCAGTTTATTTCAATCACATAATCAGCCACTATCAGTCCACTGATGGACTCTACTTTTAACTACATTTAGGGACGCTTCAAGAAGTAAATACCGATAATCGCCACGCTGGGCAAACGGGTTGGCGATCGCAGTACTGTGGCCACTATGATGATGCTGCTACCCAACATCAGTCTTATGGCATTTTTACTTTTTGGGGCATTAGCGCGAAGTTAAAAAACCTTAATTTCAGCTTCGTAACGACAAATTAAGCACTAAATTTAGATAATATCTCGGTTTTGGTGTTCATTTTACAAACTATAAGCCATTATTATAATATAAAAACGCCGATCGAGTTTAACTTCCTAAAGATATTGTAGGTACTAAATTGTCGTTACGAAGCTGATTGAAATTAAGGTTTTTTAACTTTTCGCTAATTGGGTACCCCAAAAAGTAAAAATGCCCTTCTATAAACGAATATTAAGTGACACTTCAATCCCTTGGTCGACTCTTACGAGATCCACGGGAAGAGTTGGGGTAGTGACAATTATATTGATAGTTTCTCATCACACGGTAAATATTCTAATCAAATTAATAAAAAAAAACGCATTCATATACATAACGTAGACATTCTGTTTATTGAGGAATCTTTCGCTAAACTCTATGTAGTTGTATTAAAGTTTAAATTTCAAATGTCTCCAATTAAATCTTTTGTGTCAATGACTTAAGTGGTTCTTGATTGACTGTATAAATTGTTTTGTTTATAAATTGTTTAGGCAATAGTTCTCGAAATTGACAATCGAAACTCACTAAAATGATCCTTTGGAGATTAGAGCAATAACATATTGCCTCTCTCTCGCACCTGTAAATTCGTACGTAAGAATGATAGGGAGGTACTTCAATCAGGATTACTGACTGACCATAGATAGACGTAAATTTCGAGTAGCTGTCTCTGTCACTCGAACGAAGGCGTCTACCGTGTGACAGAGATGGATGCTAGTTATAATTTTCGCTTTATGACTTCTGTTTTGACAACTCAAAGATAATATGGATGCATCTTTTGTGAAGAACAAAGAAAAAGGTACACGTACCTTTCTAAAATAATAAAGCTATTGTAACAAGTTTTATTGCTTTTCACTGTAATAATAACGCTAAATAACAATAAAAACAGGTAAATTTTGTACCTACAGTCGCCATTACAAATACAGGTTGATTTTTTTAACCGACTTCAAAAACAGGAGGAGGTTCTCGATTTTTTTTGTTGTATGTATGTTACCCGATATCTCCCGAAAACCGTGAACCGATTTTAATTTTTTAAACCACGGTATGATCCCGTTGGCACCTAGTTAGGGTCTGATGATAGGATCTTTGAGAAATCGAGGGATCTCTTCAAATGTTATAGGTACATGTATGGCGCTTTTGGTAATTTTCATTCATTTACGAGAATTTGCATTCAAAAAGTAGGATTTGAGGAAACCAATGATGGAAACAAATCGGGGATCTTGGAGAAATCGGTTTATGTCGGTTTTTAAATTGGTGATTATTCTTATTTATTCACTATAGTAAACTTCAACTTCACTTATGTTAATTTTTACTTAGGTTAATTTTTAGGTCATATTGACGAACTTTTACTGTGGGTGGGACCGACATCATAATCGAGAAAAAAAACAGATGTTCTATACATTGCCGCCTACTAATATCTCCGGCGTGTATGGAACATCTGATTTTTTTATACCACCGCAATGTATATTTTTATTTTTATTTTATTTATTTGGAAAGCCAACAGCAACAAGTGAGCAGGATGTAAGGTTTCTACTTTCTAGTACACTGTATAGACATTCACTTATTCCCTTAACAGCTCTCACTAAGACTTAAATCAATACTACACTTAACATGTGGATAAAGTACAAACTACTTATTTATATGACGGCAACTGTACGAAATCTTAAAATATTAGTATAATAAAGATAAACAATAGCTAGCGAGATAGATCGTCTTTTGACTTGTCTATTTTAAGAGTGAGGGTGCTCCCCTTTGTACTTCTAAAGGGTGTTAAATTAGTTCCGGTTTTACTACGAATCTCGAATATCCTTACGTTCATATACTGTTCATAGTGATACCAATTGGCAATGTAAAGTTTTCTGAAGGTATGAATATTATATTTTTCCCTAATAGCCGTCGTCTTAAGGTTCAAGAAAATGCGACTCTTTTATTTTTATACCCTAAAATTTGTTAACAATCTTTTTTAAGTGAGTGAGATGACATTTGTGCAGTTTTATGGATGAAAAGAGCCTAATGCTTTCGTCTGCAACAAGTACAATGAAATGCAATAGGCTCTATTTATCCATAAAACTGCACAAATGTCTGCTCACTCACATAAAAAGATTATTAACAATTTAAAGGAAATAAAAATAAAAGAATCGCATTTTCTTGAACCTTTAGACGACGACTATCAGGGAAAAATATAATATTCTTACTACAGAAAACTTTACATAGCCAATTATAGAATTTTTGAATTATCATTATCGTATTACAAATCGACCCAGTTCCACGATAACCTCGTGTTGTGGGTACCAAGCGACGGTATACAGGGTGTCCCAAAACCGTGGGACACGAGAGGAATATATCATAATTATCGTAGATGGGTATTTTTTTGAAAATATTCAAACAGCTTCAGATATGTGGGTCAAAATTATTTTCGTAGTCTCATTTTGTGTCCCTAAAAACGTGACACAGTTGTGATTTTTGTACGAGTTGATATTTTGATTCCAATTTTTGATGTATGGATTAAAATCTAGCGTGAAAAAGAAATACAAGTGCACCGGTTTTTTTTTAAATACCTAGTCGAAACAGCAACTGGAAGCGTGACAGAGTGGTATGAAACAAGACAACGAAAAGAATTTTGACCCATGTATGACTTCATTTGTATGACTCTATGACTGTGTATCTTCAAATACGAACCGTACTTTCTAATAATTACCATTACAAATACAAGCCGCCGAAAGGACGGATCATCAATATTAATTTCATACAAAATACTTTACACTTTCGCTATTTTAAGTATACTCAAGGAAATACACGTTTTACAAGAGTTTCATCATCATCATCATCAGCCTATGGTAGTACACTGCTGGACGTAGGCCTCTCCGACGCATTAGGAGGTAAATACCCATAATCGCCAGGCTGGGCAAGCGGATTGACGCTCGCAGTAATGTATCCACTATAGGTGCATTCAGACCAAACGAACATTCGCTAAACTAACCCCCCACTCTACGAAATTCGAATGTTACACAAGACGTGATTGGTTGATTTCGTAGAGCGGGGGATAGAACAGCGAATGCTCTTTTGGTTTGAATGCACCTTTATGTTCCACTGCTGGGCACAGGCCTCCTCTCATATATGAGAGGGATTGGGCTATAGTCCCCACGCTGGCCCTAAGCGGGTTGGGAGTTGGGAACTTCACCTTTGAATTTCTTCGCGGATGTATGCAGGTTTCCTCACGATGTTTTGCTTCACCGAAAGCTTATGGTAAAATAAAATATCATCTGATATTTCGTACATAATTATCGGAAAAACTCATTAGTACGAGCCAGGATTTGAACCCACGACCTCCGGATTGAAAGTCAAACGTCTAAACCACTGAGCCACAAAATTCGTCGTTGTGATTGCCAATTCCGTTATGTGCACAATTTCAGAAACTGAAAAAGCAATTCAATTGACATATGTTTAGTCTTCTTTTGTCAATTTTTTTATTTACAGATACGGGTATTGGCAATCTCAACGACGCACTGCTTTTTTAACTATACTCAATAAAAGACATGTTTATACAAGAGTTTAGTTCCACGTATCATGTTTGTATGTACGAGTATGTAATAAAATCTTGTGAGTTAAATTTCAATTCACTTCCTAGTCGCCGATTGAACGGAAATTTTGTATACTTATGCGGATTTCTGATCATATTTGTAGTTATAAATATCGTATGAACTTTCATTTAACTTAAAAATGTCTTTTAATACCGTCTTAGACCGCTATGCAATGATAAACGCATTTTAGGAAACGATTTCGTTACTGTGTTGTCTTAGTCTTATCATACGTAATTGAGAGACATCAAAATGGACGAAGAAAATCTTTAATTTATGCATTTTTTGCTATAGTTTTATTGATAAAATACTTATGCATGTGTTTATTCATTTAAAATACCAAAACAAAAACAACAAACAATATTTTCTTGCTTCTTTTAGCCTCAGAAAATTTTAATTTCTTTCCCTTTCTTCATGGGAACCTTGTATAAACACATATTTTCTATTGAATATTCTATCTGACACGTATTCATTGACCGAGAGTTTATATCTTAAGCTTCAGCTCCTATTCATGATATTATTTTATTTTATTTAGCATCAACCGAAGTAAATGTTGTTTTCTGCCCTCCGGCCGGCAAACAGCACATTGCCGGCCGCTGCGCTAAAAGTTGCCGCCTGCCGCCATTCTACTAAATTCTTTCGTTACATAAAACGTAATTCGCCGAAATTTATTGATTTCGTAGAGTGGGGGATGGAATGAGCATTCGCTCGTTTGGTGTAACTGTAAACTCACCTTTACAATGTTCACGAGCCCGCATATAATGTAAGTCCGATGAAAATACAACATTTACTTCGGTTGATGCCAAAGAACATTAAAGAATATCATGAGCTGAAGAGAACTGGCAAGAAACTTCATACAAAGATGAATTGTATGGAAACCGCATGTTACGAAGGAATTGCATCTTACAGCACAATGAAGGCCTAATAATGATCGAATTAGAAATCGCACGCGCATCTCGGTGCAAGACATAAGCGATAGCGGATACCGCAAAACGTCGCGAGTCGCTATGCGTCAAATTGGCTATGTAAAGTTTTCCGAGGGAATGCCGCCAGCATCCTCGGTACAATGCCACAAGGGCCAATCTTAGATATAGGTTAGGTTAAGTAGATTAGTTAGATTTTAATCTATGTACATAAATTGTAGTTTTGAAAATAAAGGCTTATAAAAAAAAGTAAGTTGATAAAAAAAAGGGAATATTATATGTTTCCCTGATAGCCGTCGTCTTAATGGTCAAGAAAAGGCGTCTCTTTTATTCTAATTTCCTATAAATTGTTGATAATCTTTTTTAGGTGAGTGAGGTGACATTTGTGTCAACGTCAATGTCACTCGTGTCATTCATTATTTTGTTGTGTTCTCTTAGATAAAGTCATCTCACTCACTTTAAAAAATATTGTTAACAATTAAAAATAATAGAGACGCATTTTCTTGAACCTTAAGAAGATTGCTATCGGGGAAAAATATTATATTCATACCTTCGGAAAACTTTACATAACCAATTATTGATCAATCTTAGAAAATTTGAATTTTCCGCCGTTTTTCACTGCCCAAAGTCGTTACACAAAATGTATGGAACTCATATCAAAATGTAAAAAACGCTCCATAGAAATATTCATTAATTATATTTTAAATCAATTTGGTAGGAATGTACATGATTGGATGGTAAATCAATTATACATTTTAACTGTAGAATGTAAGTTTAAGTTTATTAAAAGCTAAATCTAGTTAGGTACATAGAGTTAAAAAAAAATTGTACGCCAGTCATGACAGAACAGTAATTGTACTACATAATTTTTTATAACATCTATACCAATCATCAGTTGAATCTGAAAAAAAGGTAATCAAATATGGCTCAAATTCCACGCACTTGACACATATCCTATAACACGTACTTCGCAGATGTATTTTTACATTAATACTAATAAATATCAATAATTTTAACAAAAAATGTATGTGACCTCAAGGTTTAAGATTTTAAGTTCGTAATATAACCAAGATTGTGTTCTAAAAGTGCGTGATTACGGAATAATACAAATTTTAACGGTTGTTTACGTTTTTTAAAATTCTGTTCATAATTGGTATATGTATATACGCTTGTTTGTTGCAAATACAGTACCGGCCAATAATATATCACATACAGGTTTTTTTCAGTAGATTAATTTTTATTTTTGTAAGTGTTTTTCACACTTTCCACCTCACGACTATAGATAGTCTAGGCATAGGCCTTTACACTAGCGATGAAAAAACTGGTCATCATGTAGTGATTTTTTCATAAAGAGATTTTGCGTAAGGCATGGATTTCTTAGTAAAATTCTTTTTTTTACTACAGCTATTGTAGCAATATGCTGTGTCTCCAATCGCAATTCACAATACTTGCAGTATTCATCATTAAACTGTGCAAAAGTACCAAAATAATATGCTATCTACATGCGAACATGTGCCGCTTACTCTATACACGCTCATACAAAAAGTCACGAATGTGATATATTATTGGCCGGTACTGTAAATGATCAGTCATTCAAAGCGACCATAAACAAACAAAGTGCTTGTAGCACTCCACAAATGGGGGGAAATCACTTATATTATAATGTATGGCTCGTTACGTCCCCAGTAGCTGGGTTCAGCACGTCCGTACTCGCTCACCGCCGTCACATGACTGCCTACCCACCACCCGTGACCCCGAGGCAACATCATCCCTACTATACTCAAATAGCCAAACACTGCAGTACTATTACAGTTTTAGTGCAAAAAAAATAAGTAATAAAGCTTTATCCAAATATTCGATATTTCACTATTAAAAATAGAAATGTCAATTACCAACAGCAAAACGCTTATAACTTGGCGACTAGTGAAAGTGGCTCGAACGAACGTTACTCGGCTAATGATTTTATAATGTCAGCGGTGTCACCTGCGACTCCAAGGGTCATCGTGGAAATCGAGATTAACTTTAATGTTTTTATAATAAAACTGATTTTGGGTAATGAGAAGTCTGTAGGTCTGTACGTGCTTTTTTCGCTAGCAGAATAAACAGTTAGTTTAAACAGTTTCATACGTTTCGTCTATATGATTATATATGTTTTTAATTGTGTTTATGTAAATTGTAATATGTAGGTATATATTTATAGGTAGGTATATGACTATATGTCTTATTTGTATTTTATATTTAGAATAGAGTAATTTAGAATATATCTAAATCTAAATATAGCACCACCCACAACCTCTCTGCTTCGCCTAAAGGTTAACTGGTAGAGAATGCCCCATGGCATTAAGTTCGCCATTTGTATCTACTTCTAAGTTTTCTTTTTTGTGCAATAAAGATTTACCCCCTTATTCATAAACGTTTGTTAACTTAACAAGTCGCTTATAATTGTTTTTCCCTTTCGGTCTTAACAATGTGTCCATAAGAGCAAAAGGGACAAACAATTATTAGCGGCTTGTTATGTTAACAAACGTTTATGAATAAGGGGGTAAATAAATAATTGGCGGCCAAATAAAAGTAGACGTTTGTTAACTGGTTTTGGATAACGGCGTATATTTGTGATAAATAAATACACAAATAATGCCCTCGCCGGGATTCGAACCCGGAAAAACTACGACTACCCGAAAGGCTACGGAGGCTGACAAATGACTGAATACTTGCAAAGTCATGATACAGCTACAGGTAGTACTGTCGGCTCTAATAATATGTATACGATTTTGATCCATATGCCTTTGACATACGTTCCGAAATGTATACATATTATTAGATGTGACTGTACAGGTTATACGTGTGATGACCCCAATTAACGTATTGGACACTCGTCATGTACACAATGAGTTATAACTGTACAGTCCGTGGGAAGTAACTGATCAAGTAAGTGCACAGAGATGGGTAAATAATATGAACTACGGCTTCGTTCATAAGGCAAACCATCATCATAATCAGCTACCACCACATAATATACCGTGGGTTGTTTAAACCCTGCCACCATATATAACATGGACGTCTAACGCCAGCTCAAAAATGCCCCTAAAAACGATTGTTCAATTGTGCCAAGAAGGGCTGGACTGGACATGACACATTTCTTAACACCGCGCATATTTCGGCGCAACATCTTTGACAAATGTTTATAGAATATAGCCAATCAAAACTTTGATGGACCAATCACAATTATTTTTAAATGGCGGTTTCAGTTTTTATAGGTTTATTTTGAAATTCTTTGCCGTGATGCATTGAAGAGGAGTTGGCACTTGTCAACTAAAATTCAGGACCGTTTTTGATAGGCAATTTAGTATGGCGTACGGCTTCCATGTTTTATTTGTTCATAGTTTAAACCCGACCGATTTTAACAGTGTATTCCTGACCACATTTAGAAACTACGAGTATAATGCCATATAAACTTTTCTGGGTATAGCCTAATTTCAGAGTTATTACCAATAAAAAAAATTGTAGTTGTTACTCAGTACAAAAGGTTTTTTAACGACGTTGGTGACTTGGTGCCATTATAGAGAATAGTCTTATTAACCTCATTAATAGATGTCAAATCAGATTTTTGACTGAACTATAAATTACAAATTTTGACTCTTTTTGACCTCTGTTTAAATACCTACTTGTAAATATTGTATTGCTAATATTAATGTTATTTAATTGTTATTGTGTACTGTGTATTCAGAACAGAATAATTAAATTGTATTTGTACGCCACCAGGCGCCACCTTCCTCACCTATAATGTTGAATAAATAACATTTATAAACATGAGAAGTCCACTGCTGAACATGAGTCGCAGCGTGGGTACAACGCCCAACAAGGTGGACTGATGACATGGTGAAGGTCGCCGGAGTCCGCTGGATGCGGGCGGTGGACCGGTCATTGTGGCAATCCTTAGGGGAGACCTATGTTCAGCTCAGCAGTGGACGTCTTTCGGCTGATATGATGATCCACAACACAAGCATTAAATTGAGCTTACTGAGGGAAAAGGTGGAGATTATTGGGCCACACACCCATTAATAATTACATTTCGATGCAAGTGCAAAAAATTTTTTTTTTCGACGAGGGTGTTAGTTGGAGCCCGAGTGAAACGAGGGCGACAAGAAGTTTTTACAAGTGTATCGAACGAATTTTTTCATAACAAGTGCCTAAAAAAGAGAAATTAACGCACGCGAAGCAACTTACTTTTCCGCACGAGTTAGGAAAAATTCAATTCCTGCCCTCCGGCCGGCAAACAGCACTTTGCCGCTGCGCTAAACTAAGTTGCCGCCTACCGGCTCCGTTGAGCAGTAACATAGTATAAACATAAACACCTCGGCCGTTAAATGGGAAAGCCTCGGATCACATGTACCTCACCCGAGACATTACCCACTTAAACGGCCTTGGCATGTAATCTACTATTGGCAGTCTATGAAAAGTGACTCGTCAATTGTCGCGTTTTCAAAATGGCCGAAGATGAATCAGAGAGCGGTCAGAAATAACCGGCAATTGTTTCACATTACGCATATATGACGAATAGGATGTATTTACCTTATATACGATAAAATATCGATTACATAGGGTCTGGCCTACTACCGCGAATATCGAAGTTCGTAAATTTCGGGGATTTGTCTCTGTCACTCCAAAAAAGGCGTCATTAGAGTGACAGAGAAAAATCCTTGAAATTTGGGAACTTCGGTGTTCGCGCTAGCAGTCCTGCAAAAATATATTAACTATTTTTATCCTTGTGCTATGGGCATACGTCCTAAAATGCATACATATATATTTTTAGATGTGACTGCTACGAACAAATAAAACAGAAGCCGCACGCCATACTAAATTGCATTTCAAAAACGGTCCTGAATTTTAGTTCACAAGTGTCACCCCCTCTTCAATGCGTCACGGTAATAAATTTCAATGTCAATCTATAAAAACTTAAACCAACATTTAAAAATAGTTGTGATTTGTCCGTCAAAGTTTTGATTGGCTATATTCTATAAACATTTGTCAAAGATGTTGCGGTGAAATATGCGCGGTGTTAAGAAAAGTGCTATGTCCTGCCGAAAGTTCGTTTTTTCGCACGAGTTAGGAAAAAAGTCTTCCCATGACCCCCGGTAATGTTAATTCCATAAAAAGCGACCCAATTCGTGAGGTAGACTCCCAGGCAACGGAGCGTGACCATCCTGCCGGTTCCACTCCGGTGGTCAGTGTCGTCTTACTCGAGTACGACTTTATTATTGACGATATTTGCGTCGTCATTTACGTTTTTCACACGACTTCAAAAAAGGAGGCATAATGCCACAAGAGCCAATAGATATAGGTTAAGTTAGTTAGATTGTACAAATGTACAGTTTTGAATATAAAGACGAAATACATGATAAACTTCAAATTTGCGGTTCTGCAATAACGCCCAAGGCCATACAATGGCCTTACATGAGGATAACTGGTCCGATAAGTTATGTATCGAGTGTTTTTACGCTTAATGATCTAGAAAAACAGTCTGGATATACTTGTTTTTGACTGGGGGCTTACCTCTAGCTCTTTTACTCCAGTTACGCCCTAATTCGAGTAACAGAGACGAATGTTCGACATTAGCTCGATTGTTGCTGCAGATCTTATGATATCTGGTTAAAAACAAGTTAAAAGACAAACTAGCTCTTGTTACGCCCTAATTAGAGTACCTAACAGAGACGGATGCTAGACATTCGCCCTATCGGTAGACCCTACGAACAAATAAAACATGGAAGCCGCACGCCATACTAAATTGCCTTTCAAAAACGGTCCTGAAGTTTAGTTGACAAGTGTCACCCCCTCTTCAATGCATCACGGGAATGAATTTCAATGTCAACATATAAAAACTTAAACCGCCATTTAAAAATAGTTGTGATAAAGTTTTGATTGGCTATATTCTATAAGCATTTGTCAAAGATGTTGCGCCGAAATATGCGCGGTGTTAAGAAAAGCGCTATGTCCTGCCCATCTTGGCACAATTGAACAACTGCAGCCCTACCGCGAAAAACGAAATCCGTAAATTTCGAGGATTTGTCTCGCTCACTCTAATGACGCGTTCATTCGAGTGACAGAGAAAAATCCTCGAAATTTACGAATTACGATTTTCACGGTAGTAGGCCTGTTTTTGGGGGCATATTTGAGCTGGCGTTAGACGTCCATGTTATATATGGTCGCAGGGTAGACCTTATCATATCAATTTAAAAACAAGTTAAAGGACAAACTATAGCAGTATCACGAGTTGGAAAGTAAAGGATACGTTAGGTTTTACTCGATATGTAATGCATTCTATCCCGCTCACACTCACATATTGGAGCGAGCGCGATGGCTTGCTTTACGTATCTAGTAAAACCTAACGTTACCGATACTTATGATAAATATTCGGTTTAACAGTACCTACATTGTGCATCAAGGGAGGCAAGTACGGAATTAATAAGGAGAGTGTTATAGTAGCGGCATCGTAAGAAGTCGTTTTTGACAGCTCACAATAGTGTTGTGAAACGCTCGATTTTACCGTCGTAAAATTTTCAGTCAAGTGCGAAAGGGCGTTAGATCTGGGTCGAGTTTTATAAAGTTACAATTTACAATTTCGCTGTTTGCCTCTCTTTCTAGCCAATATGTGCGTGCGTTAGAGAGGCAAACAGCGAAATTGTAAATTGTAACTTTATAAAACGCGACACTGGTACTTGCCATTGAAAAAGTTTAATTAAAAAAGTGTTAGGTAATCCGAATTAAAAAAGTGTTTGGTAATCTTACTTAGAATCATTAGCAGGCAGCGAAACTTTGGAGCCGGTGACGTCATAATGACGTAAAGTCGCATTTAGGTAAGATGTTTTATAGGACGTGACGTGACCTCTATAAGCAAAATTCATAGCAAACCACTCCCAACCCACGTTGGCAAAGTTGCGTGCTGCTAGCTCAGAGTGCAATGTAGATATGCCAAATAGAGAAATGCCGTATATACAGTATATAAACTCACTAAAACCATTTATTAAAATCAGAGCACATCTAGGTGATAAATAACGTAGTGGTATATAAATTATTATTCTACGAAAAATAAAATTATACGTGATTTTATAATTGAATTTGTAATTATTATGTGCTTACTATTATTTTAACAATAAATTAACGATAAATTTAACAATAAATTAAGTCAACGACGATTAGGTGGCATCTGGTTCGTGGAGCAAGAGAGCAACTTTCACTTTGGAGGCAACCAAGAAATCGCGAAAAATCTTCTATTTGTTGATTAATAGTCTGTGCAGAATGAGATAAAGGGCCACAGAAAGGGGAACTAATATGATTTTAAAATGGCAACTGATCGTAATATAAATCAGGCTCGGGCAAATTTGAAGGGAAAGACAAAAATAAAATTTTTCTCATTCTGAACAGACTGGGATTTTAACATAATTTTAATCTTTTATTTATTTTTATGATGTAACTAGTAAGTGATTTGGTGTAAATACTAGCTTATGTGAATAAATACATTGAATCGAATAACAATTATGACATTTATCTGGTTGTCAAGTTCCACACAGTCTGTAAAGCCGCGTATCCACCGGGCACACGGGCTCGCGAGGACCTGTCGAAACCATGACAAACTTTTAGAAAATATGTGCGTACCTACTATTATAGCAATTATTCGTACCTCCATAATAAAAGGTTTACTTATTTATTTCGATTGACGTATCGGTAAATTGCAGCAACAGCAGTAACATCACTATTCCGTTCAGGCAACAATGAAGTTTGACATTTGCTCCATTATACCAACTGTCAAATTTTTACAGAACTTCATGTGCAAACAAACGTCAAAAACGACTTCTTACGATGCCTCTACTGTAGTAGGGAGGGCTTTTAACCCTCTAATGCATAAGACAGGCAAAAATGCATTTCAAATTTGAACCCTAACAGCAGTCAATAGAGTCCAAAACCAAAGTGGCCATATTTGGCTTCATATGCATTAGAGGGTTAAGTCGAGTTAGTATTCCGCTTACCGACCGGGATGCATTTACAATGTTTTTCATCACACTTGCCAACCAAAAAATAAGTTTTAAGACATAATATTATTAAATGACGTACTGACATTTCTATTACTCCCTAGGGAATTTTACTTTTCTATTACTCCCGCTACGCGCGCAAGCAATGGCGGCAAGTGTGATGAAAATATTAATAAATGTGTCAGTGCATATGGAAAGGTACCTTGTCACGGTGTTTAAAATGGACTTTACCATAAAACACACAAGGTCTATTTTCAGAGTCGTAACAAGGTAACTTTCCATGTGCACTGACACAAATGATGTACTGACATATTTTCTATTACTCCCTAGGGAATTTCACTTTTCTATTACTCCCGCTACGCATGCAAGCAATGGCGCGCTTAGAGAGCAAGTGTGATGAAAAATAATTGTACGGACAAGTTACAAAATATCGACAAAAACTTGATTTAGGTACGAGTACATGTTTATACAGGCGGTTTCAACACTGGTTGCCAATGAAACCCTCAAAGACGCGACCTTGACATTTTGTATGGAAGAGTATACACCGTGTTTTTATTGATTTCCGTTAAATTAAAGGGAAGCTTATTTAGGTCAAAAATAATCAATTTGTCTTAGAAACTAGTACCTTAACTCTTACTTTTATTGAGTTATTAAAAAAATAAGTTTAATGTCTGAACAAGTGTATTGCAAACATTGATTACATCCTAATGAAACTTATTTTGACATGTGCCGTCAGTCACCTGAGATCTTATTCTTAAGGTTCTCTCACACTTGCTATTTCAATTATTATGAATGAAAAGGAAAAAAAAAAATTTTACGAATTAAACAAAAGCCAATATACTAGGCAACTTCTATTAATGTCCCAAATAACCTGTCCTATTTAACGGAAATCAATAAAAACACGGTGTATAAAAAAATGTGTTAAAAATAAACTTACAGAACCAAAGACGTACAAAGTACAAAGTTACAAACTCTGTTGTTTTCACAAATTCACAATAGAAACTCCACTTTTATGTACAGGATGTCCGGTAGATCTAACTATTATAAATTAAACGATAAACAATTAAAACTTTAATCCGATAGATTACTCCATAGCGCAACGGCTGAACGGACTTTGATGCAATCGAGAACAATAGTAGAAAGCATCCTTGATTAAATACTTTGGTTAACGGTAGGTTAATTATGAAATGAGTCAAACTACGAACAAATAAAACATGGAAGCCGCTCGCCATACTAAATTGCCTTTCCAAAACGATCCTGAATTTTAGTTGACAAATGTCACCCCCTCTTCAATGCATCACGGCAACGAATTTCAATGTCAACCTATAAAAACTTAAACCGCCACGCCATTTAAAAATAGTTGTGATTGGTCCATCAAGTTTTGATTGGCTTCATTCTATAAACATTTGTCAAAGATGTTGCGCCGAAATATGCGCGGCGTTAAGAAAAACGCTATGTCCTGCCTATCTTGGCACAATTGAACAATTGTTTCTGGGGGCATTTTTGATCTGGCGTTAGACGTCCATGTTATGTATGTCCATGGTCGCAGAAGTATTCATCATCAGCCTATGATAGTCCATTGCTGGACCTAGGCCTCTACTATTAACTATGTGTATAAACGCATTAGGAGTTAAATACCCATAATCGCCACGCTGGGCAAGCGGATTAGCGATCGCAGTAATGTGTCCACTATGATGACGCTGCTGCCCGTCATCAATCTTTTATAACGGTCAGTGACACTTCAATCAGGGATCGGATACCGGTTTTTGCTCCATAAAAAAGAACGGTTCGAATTCCGTTCTTTTTCGTTCTTCGGTTTATATTTTTTTTGTTAAAGAAATAATTGAAAAATATGATGTTAATAATTACATAAAATGTTGAATACTATATAAAGAGCATAAAACATTTTAAAATATTGAGCTATATCGAGGTTTTTCTAAAAAACCGGTTCCGATCCCTGACTTCAATCCCTTAGTCGACTGTTACGACAACCGCAGGAGGAGCTGGTGTGGTGACAAATGTATTCTTATTGCCGTCACCACACGGCAGTGAGTGAGAAATGAAATGAGTATTACTGTAGTAGTATCATGAGTTGTCTTGTAACGGATACGATAGGTTTTACTCGATTTTTTTATATTTTTTATGTGACGAAGGTAGACAACTGAGCTTTTAGCCCACCTGATGGAAAGTAGAATAGGAACTGAGGCCCATAGACATAGTGATAAAAAATCGCCTATGCGCTGCCTACCCTGAGGACTTAGATGGATTGCCTCTATGCCAGTAATTAACCGGCTATCTTACCCCCGAACGGAAACACAGCAGTGCAAACACTGCTATTAGTCGGGGGAAGAAAAGTTTTTGGTCACATTAAATCCTACAGTTTCGGAAGCTTTTTCTAATGAATATTTAGGGTATACAGATTCACACCATGCAATAATCCCCAGTGCCGCGCGAGAGCTTCTCATCCAGTCGAGGACTTGAAGGTCAATAATTGGAACAGCACGGTCAATAATTTCTACCCTCGAGATTATGCATTCATTCTATTGTTTCAGATGATTTATAATTAAGGAAAAAAAAATCCCCAGTTTTTTCGTAAAGCTTATACAAAAAAAACTATACCTTAATTTTTTTTTCCTTATTTGATAAAAAATATAACTTACAAAATCTTGCGCAATTCGAAAATTTGGTCATTGGACCAAAATAAAGATATAAACGTCTTAGTAACTTTTCTCCGCGGTGACACAGTTGCATCTATTTTTTTTTCACTGTTATTATTTTATTTTGCTTATAAGACGTTTCAATGAAAACGTACAGCCACGATGATCTATTTCTTAGTTAATATGTTTATTAACACGCAAAATAAAATAAAATATTTGAAATATATTAAGTGCTTTACGAGCAATCGACATTAACAGCTCTAATCTTAAAACGAATATTTTTTAAATCCCGCCTTCCCGCGCATGTGTCTACGATACGTGTGCGGCGATGCCGTGCGCTGTGCGTGAAAGAGAGAGGTATAGTTATATATACAGGGTGTGGCCAATAATAGGAGCTTTAAATTTAAGCGATGAATCTTTGGACTATACGCAATTACCTAGACCTTATCATAATGCTTCAAAGTTAACCAACTCTGAGATATAGCACTTCAAAGTTGCAATACATAATCAATTTATTTAACCATCGTTAAATTGTCGTTAACGTTCGTTAGATGTTTTGGTACAAGGTGGTTTCTTGGTACCGAGGCGAAGTTTCATAATCTACTCAATCGAAACTAGTTCTTAAGCCCAGGTATAAAGAACAACTAATCGCGTGAGAACACGTTTATTTTGACAAGTTTGTTTTAAAATTCTCCAAAAAGATGCCCTAGCAACAAAGAGGTTTTTACTTTATCATCGGAAGTTTACAATGACACCTCAAAAAATACAGCGAACCTAGCACATCAGGGGTTTGATTGCCGCTCGCGAAATTGTCGCGGCTACTCGTCTCGTTTTGATTGTATTGATTAAAAAAGCCGCGAGAAGGCCGTGAGTGACTATCAAACACAAGATGTGCTAGACCCACCAACGACTGTTTTGTACTGTAGAGGTTTTGATTTTTATTTGAATTCCAACAAATATGTTATACCTACTAGATTGTGCACCAAAAAACATAATTTAGCAAAAACGAGACTTATTTCAACACTAGGTCCTAGAGTAGATATTTCTTTATAAGCTAGGAACGGTCCTGGCGAGAAGTTTACTGCTGCTAGGGTGTCCTTATCTAACGTCTTGTCGGATACCTAAAACAATCTTTTAGACTAGAAGAAATGGTAGAAAACTTTTTAATCATTACAATCGAAAAGAGGTGGGTATCTGCCAGTTGCTGTCTAACACAAGATTTGCTAAGCCGCACATGGCATATTTATAGCAGTCCCTTTGCTTTACCTAAGACAGGACAGTTATAAGGTAACCATAAAAGCATCAGTTTCCGGTAAAACCGTGATCGGTCATTGGTTAATCAAGCTTTGTTGTGAAGTAGCCATAGCGACGTCAGCATCCGTGTAACTTGCGGGATCGTTCATTGGCCACCCGGGTTTTGTTATAATGTAACCATAGCAACGTCCGCATCGTTGTTGAACATAGTTCGGCAAAAGTCGTTGATAACGAATCAAGCTTTGTTGTAATGTAACCACAGCAACATCAGCATCCGTGGAATTCGCGGACTCGGCCATTGGCTAACTGAGTTTTGTTATTATTTAACCATAGTAACGTCTACGTCATTGGTGAACAGATTTCGGCAAAAGTCGTTAATAACGAATCGATCCCGATCAGTACTGTGTACCGACTAATTTACTTACAATATTTAATATTAATTTACTTAATTAATTTACAAGTGACTCAACAATCCCGGTTCACGACTGTACCTTCTGTTTGACAATGACAACATCACTCGGCCTGTCCTTTTCTTTTTTCGTCTCTTTTTAATCAATATAGTCCAATAGGGACGGGTAGCCACGAGAAAGCCGAGTGTTTCAGTCACACACAAGATATGCTAAGCCCCCGGATACTTACACAATCGTTTTATAAGAGTCATCTCACGAAGACCGTTTTTGTTTTACTCTTTAGTGCACAATTTAGTAGTGGTATCTTTGCATTCGAAGCCATAGACCATGCAGTTGTAAATGCGAACTTTTTTATGTGAAGTCATTTTCTCTACTATTACAACATAATGACAATTTACGTCAAGTTGTTATATCAAAACATTACCAAAAATAATAAAATAAATTATAAAATTGCGAATTGCGATGCACACGAAGCACATAATTAATAAGAAAAGTAAGCCAATCATTGTGTAAACGACTTGTCCAGGAATATTAAGGTAAATGTACCAGTGGATGACACTATATGGAGCAATTTCATGCATTTTTTCCAAATCTGCGTAATTTTCAAACGTATGGACTAAATGTGTATACAAATTTATAGACCGGTTATTCCATTATGTTTTTATAACAATAAAATGTACATAACTAATACTATTACACTATAATTTCACTTTTCCGCGACGTCTGAAATTGTACCAGTGAATGACTGGCAAAATTCGGAATGTCCCAAAGTATGACTATGAAAAAATGGGATCGGTGTCGCAGTAAATGACATGGCATTGCCCAGCTGTAGTGTCACTTGCTGAATCAAATTATGTTTTTTTCAGTCAGTACAAGCTTGTCCTTTTTTTACACGTCGTCAGGGGCATATTTCGGTAATTTTAGTGATGTTTTATTACAAATGCCTGTAACCAATGGATGACACATAGTTATGACCCAACGAATGACATGACACTACGCACTGTCATCCACTCCATCTCCATAGAAAAACAGTATATGACACCCATGTCAGACACTACTCACATGGCTCATAGAAACTTGAGATTTTCAGAATAACTAAAATATGCGTTCTATATCGTTAAAATACGATTCAAATTAAGATACATAAAATCACTATTTTGAGCGAGTGAATGACATGGGTGTCATCCACTACTAAATGCTATAATTTTGTTCCAGTATATGACATGGGTCTAAAATACTAAACTAATAAAGATAATACAATTTAAATACACAATATCAATAGATCCTTTTAAAATGTAATAGTTTTACTAAACACTTTCCAAAAATTCGTTAAATCCAAGCTTACATTTTCACTTTTACAATGCAATGCCTTAGCAGATTCACTAAGAACACCGACGCACAACCAACTCGAAGCACCTGTTTGCAAAAACCGTCTATAAATTAATAAAATATTCAAGATATCGATGAAGGGCTTAAACCGGTACCTAATCACAAATTGCACTACTAGTCGCCTGGATACTGCATTTGCGTCATATTAACAACAGTTTTCTTAATATTTAAATAAAACTGTAAAAAAGTCATTCATTGGTACAGTGTCATCCACTCCTACGTTTACCTTATCTGAGTTGATAATAGAACCAAGCACTATTGTTGTCATCTCAAAGCAACGTATACCAAATGCAGTTCTGACTGTGACCTGTGGGTTTTCACTTCCAACCAGATTAACAGTGAAATTCTTACTTAGTTTCGACAAGATCCTGTTCTCAGTACGTGTTATGTCGTGTCAGAGTGGAGTCAAATAAAGAAGCAGATCGTATCGTCGACATCATCGTAGTCGTGCCTATGTCTACAAATTCAATTAATTTAAGTGCAAGTTGAGTGGTTAAGAGTTCACCCGGTGAGATATGTGATTAGTGCACTATTTTTGTTGTAACCGTTTACTTAATAAATTGTTTTGAAGTCACTTTATGGCGTTTTACTAATTTAGTTATTTCGTCAGTTCACACCTGATAATTGAGATTGTGATCTGTTAGGTACGTAATGTTGATAAAAGTGACAAAGTAATCAATAAGTAGATAGGTATGTTTAATAAGCAATACTGATTCATTTAGATTCAATAATACGCGAAACCGATAGTAATGTCAATGTCAAATGTTCGACTGGACACATAATGTCTGCAGTACATTGCTGGGTCGATTAACTTTGTTAGAAAAATATAGAAAATTTATTTTTGTTTTTAATTAATTAAAACCATTTGGAGTTAATTACTGATTAGTTAAAGGGTCTATGTTTTCATTTATTGCTCTTATTACAGGCCACACCCTGTATACATTTTTGAATAATTGTATCACCTCATTTTGCGTCGGGAATTAAATACAGGCCCCTAATAGGTTATATATGTGCTCCCTGACCGTTTTCGGCCATGGCGACTGCTTCATCTCCTATGTTGACGCTCATGTGCTCTCGTGTGGCTGACGTAGCCGATCTTGTTAATAAAGACCCGTGTACACAACGGGCACGAGAGAACACCATTTACATAGTGATAGCTGATTGCCGCTGGTGGTCGGGCTTTCAGCTTATCCCTCTTGTCGTCCAGTTCTGTACGACGTTGGGATTCAAATAAATTAGTTTGCTTCCTAACCAAAGATCTCCACCCAGGTCGATTGGTGGCCTGCTCCTCCCACTGTGATGGCTCAATGGCGCAGTTTTTCATATGGCGCTTGAGCACGTCCTTGTATCTGAGGAGTTGCCCGCCATGCTTTCGCTTGCCATCCTGCAACTCAGAGTAAAAGACACGCTTAGCCACCCGATCCTCTGCCATCCTTGAGACGTGGCCGCTCCAACGCAACTGACGTCGCATGAGGTAGACTTCGATTCCACCCACGTTGGCTCTCCGTAAAACTTCGGTGTTCCGGACTCTGTCGGACCAGCTGATCTTTAAGATTTTACGGAGGCATTTAAGGTGGAATCGGTCTAGTGTGCGAATGTGACGACGATATACGGTCCACGTTTCAGAAGAGTATAGTATGTTAGGTAACACCACCGCCATGTATATGGAGATCTTTGTAGCTAGCTTCAGGTCATGCGAGCGGAAGACCTTGGCATCCAACTTGCCGAACGCTGCAGCAGCAGCACCTATCCGGCTGTTGATCTCCGAATCAAGGTCACACGAAGATGTTACCGTGCTCCCCAGGTAACGGAACTTATCTACCTGCTTTAGCAAATCGTCCCCGAGTGTGACTGTCAGTGTTTCCCGACCGTGAATGTCAAGTGACATAACCTCCGTCTTGTTCACATTGACTTTTAGGCCAAACTTGCAGCACGATTCGCGAAAGTCAGTAACAAGTTGTTGAAGGTCATCTGGGGATTCCGCAAGGAAGCACAAGTCGTCCGCATACATGATCTCGGAGATCACAGTGTACGAGACTTTGGTGCGTGCCTTAAACCTAGCTAGGTTGAAAACGTTGCCGTCGGTGCGAAAGCGGATGCGAATTCCTCTCGGTGTGTCCTGACTTTGCAAAACTTCACGGACAACTACCGCAAAGTATAGGGGCGAAAAGTGTAGGCGCTAGTACGCACCCCTGCTTAACCCCACAGGTGACGGGGAAGAAGCTCGACTCATCGGTACCTACAGCGACGCAGCATTCCATGTCGTCGTGCAAGAGTGTCATGAGGCGTATAAATTTATCCGTGCATCCTAACTTTGCTAACACCATCCACAGGGCTTCACGGGGAACGCTGTCAAAAGCCTTCTCAAGGTCAACGAAGCTGAAGTACAAATTTTGACCTTGTTCTCTGCTTTTCTCTTGCAGTTGACGTAATGAGAAAATGGCCTCGCAGGTTCCCCGATCAGGTCGGAAGCCGAACTGTGTTTCAGGCAGAATATCTTCTGATAGCTTCATAAGGCGGTTTAGAAGTACTTTGGCAAAGACTTTCCCGGGGGCTGTTAAGAGAGAAATACCTCGATAAGAGTTGCAATCTGCACGGTCACCCTTGTTCTTGTAGAGGGCCCTAATACGAGATATTTTAAAACTTTTCGGGACACGTTCTTCCTCCCACATACGAACAAATAATGACCATACAGATGATTGCAACTCATCACCTCCGTATTTCAGCAGCTCGCCTGGTATATAGTCAATGCCAGCCGCGCGCTTGTTCTGTTGTTGCTTGATGGCAAGTACGACTTCATTGCGAGACAGAGGTTCATCCAGCTCTGCCAATGTAGGGAGTTGAGACATTGAACTGATGTGTGGTAGATCAGCTGTTCTATCCACGTTAAGCAGAGAGTTGAAATATTCTGCCCAGCTGTTAAGCACATCCTCTCTGCTTTTTAGAAGCTGCTCACCGTCGGCTGACTTAAGTGGCACCTTAGCATAAGAGTTTGTACCAATCAGCTTTCTGACCTCCTTATAAAACTCTCCAAGCTGGTTTGTGTCCGCAAGCCACTGCATGCAACGAGCCTTGTCCTGCCACCATCTTTCTTTGGCTTCCCGAATGATTTTTCTCAGCTTCAGATCACTTTTCCTGATATCTGCTGTACTTCCGCCTTGTTGAGCAACAGTTCGATGGCGCCGCAGTAGATGTCTGTGTTTGCGCAATGCCTCCGTTAAAACCCCGTCATTCTCATCGAACCAGTCCTCGTTTATACGGACAGCTGGACCGAGGGTCAGTTTGGCAGTGTCCAGGATGTGAGAAGACAAGGAGTTCCAGGCAGCATCTAAATCGCGACCATCACCAGACTGCGACGACAGCGCATCTAACAAGGCTTCAGAATATTCCTTCCTCGCCCCTAGATCATTGAGCCTATCTACATTTAAGCACACTGGCCTAGTCTTCCCGGATCGACGAGGGCGATGAAGGCAGAGTCGCAACTTAGTGACAACAAGCCGATGATCCGTCCAACAGTGTGCACCACGCATAACGCGGGTGATTTGGACCTGGGAAACGTCTCTCTGTCGTACAATGGCATAATCAATCAAATGCCAGTGCTTGGATCTTGGGTGCATCCACGTCGTCTTGTGCTTAGCGGGTAGTCGAAACATTGTATTTGTAACCGCGAGGTCAAATTGCGCACACAAACTAAGCAGCAGCTGCCCATTGCTGTTCATATTTCCGACACCGTGTCTGCCCAAGATTTTAGGCCAAGCTTCGAAATCACGACCAACTCTGGCATTGAAGTCCCCCAGTATAAGGATCTGCTCTCTGGGACGTATACCATCGAGAAATTGTTCCAGTTCTTCATAGAACTTATCCTTAACGTCATCAGGCTTGTCTAGCGTGGGAGCATAGACACTGATGACATTTAGGTAGTTTCCATTGTCAAGGTGTAAGCGCAGTGTGGTGACGCGGTCCGAAATATGCACAGGAAACTCTTGTAGACGCATTATGTGACAATTCTTAATCGCGAATCCTACACCTGAACGTCTAGGTTCTGAAGAGTTAGTACCTTTCCAGAAAAAGGTATATCCTCCCCCATTTTCCTTCAGCTCTCCTTCGTCGGCAAGGTGTGTTTCACTGATAGCAGCCACATCCACATTGTATCGGCCGAGTTCACGGGCTACTATGGCGGTTTTCCTTTCAGGACAGGCATTTCCATCACGATCAAGGAGCGTCCTCACGTTCCACGCACCGAAAGTCAGTTTAGATGTTTTCATATTTTTTCTGAAACGTCGACCACGTATTGAAGAGATGCGGAGGCAGCCGCGGTTACTACCTTCCTCTTGGAAATGGGGTAAGCATTTTTTAGGGCACCTTTTCTAGCCCCCTCCCCGGCTAAGCGAGGAAAGCAGTGCTTCCCTAAATAGGGCTGCTTTGTCACTCTGGGCGCTGCCGAATCCACTCTGTCACCCCAGCGCAGAGCGAAAGCGACCACGATGCGTACTGCACCCCCAGAGCCGCCAGCGTGCAGGCATCAGACAAAGTCCGGCTTGCATCAAACCAAACCTCTCTACCTCAACCCATCGCCACTGGGCTTAACCGAAATCGGAGTCCATTTTGCGGAAGCAGTCAAGTGCGCAGGAGATATTAAAGTGCACAGGCGGACGCGCAAACCGCAGGTGCACATACTCATCCTTGTCCTTCTTAACCCAGTGGAACGGGAACCGCTACGACCGGAGAAGAAACTCAGACAGATGGAGCAGTATAGGCATGGCAAAGTTTCAAGGAATCAGAAACTTTCCCACACTCCCATTATCGCCTTTTACGATACCCACGGGAAGATATGGGGTGGTACTATTCTACGCAGCCGGCACCACACAGCTAATAGGTTACAAGTTGTATAGGTGCCTACATTTTTAATTGTCAGTTCAAAAACTGCTTAATACCTATTTATTTTACTACTAATTTTTATTTAAGACGTTTCTACTTCCTTTCTACGAAATTCCTTCTGTAATTTGACGCACCGTCCTGTCTACATGGGTACCTACGGTTGGTACCTACGTTTATCCGCTGCCCTGCGGCCGGCCGCGCATTTATGACGTCAGCGCCGCTCCGATTTATTTTAACAATAACCATTTCGAAAATTGTAGGAAATGCTTAGAGTATACATAGGGGATTTTTTTGGTATTGTGCCACAACTAATTATTGACAACAGGTACATTAAAAAAATTAAATGTAGAATTAATGCGCCTGCACGTAAATCAGTTAAAACTGTAAAAAAAATAGTTAGCATTGAGTCACTGACGTAATTTTTTCTTTGGATGAGTATAATAACTGTCGGGTCATTATAGTAAAAAATCACCATTTGTTTAATTTCTGTTTGATTGTTATGAATTTTAAAAATAATTTTATTTTTTCTGACTATATCTACGATTATTCAGTGGTGACTTTTTAAAATATTGTCTTAAATATTCAGTTAGGCCCCTCGGATAATAAATCCCTACTGTAGGATTTATTGTTTCTTTTCATTAAACAATTAAATCTTAATATTGATTTTATGAAAAAACCTCCACACATTTATCAGGGATAATTAGATTCATATATTCACAAAACGATGTTTTATCATATTCCTGAAATCTATGAATCTACGAATCTCTACTCAGACCCAAACGCCTCAACATATATAGAATCCTGGGAAAGCGGAGAATCTTCTCAAAAATTGGAACGTTTCACGGAATGGGAAGTTATGAAGAAGATAGAGTCCCTAAAAACAGACAAAACCTGTGGACCAGACGGCATTACCAACAAAATGATAAAAGCTGGACGCTTCGCAATAACACCCCACTTTGAC
>JALPQI010019707.1:0-14894 GCA_025490895.1 Thaumatotibia leucotreta | reverse complement strand
TTCGTAATGTAATTATAAATAGTGGGATTCAAATATTTGTATTGCATAGTGTTGTACTTAAGAGATCGATCGTGATATCGATAAATCTATTGATAGCCAACTCAGAAAATGAATCGATGTTTTTAATTTCCAACAGGTTTCCACAGGACACTGAACAAAGGCTAATATGGGTCAAAAATATCAAAAAGGCAGACGACTGGTGCCCTAAAAAGTATTCAAAAATATGCTCCGCACATTTTTAAGCTGTTGTTTCAGGCAAGGGCGTACCATAAGTGATTACATTCTGACCCACCATATTTGGTAATCATCCAATGTCATGTCAACCAGAAAGTAAAGTAAGTTTAGTTTAATAATGGCACTCATGTGACACTTGTGTAGACTGATTAATTATAAAGAAGCCATCATACGAAAATTGTTAGGTATGCTTTAAGGGATGATAAGTTCCGTAAAACATGTTACAATGAGGGTTTTCTGAAATGCCGTTCATCAGGGCGGCAGCACTGAGGCGTCAGGTCCAGAAACTTCTCTAAATTCTCAGAGCGCCTATAGTTTCGTGTTTAAATGATTTGTACAAGTTAGTAAAATTATGTAAAAAAATAAAATGACCTTCTAGTTAGTTGTTCTTTGAGGCTAGATAATTGTGTTTCTTAGCGGGACCTTACCGCTAAGTGGCGCCAACTAGTGGCATACGTTTTAGACAGAACACTTCTTATGACATTTGACATTTTAATTAAAGAAAATATTTCATTAATTTTGTGATTTTATTTTTATCCTAAAATGTAGATTTAGAAATCATGACATATTAAGGATCGCAGAAGATCGTGATTCTGAGTAGGAAATAAGGTTTTATTTTATTCATCGCTACCTAATTTGGTAAAAATATTATTATTGCCGATAAAAGCATACTATGAAGACTGGACAACACTAATAGTAATGACATTTTATCTAGTCAGGTTGGTAGCACTGTTCAAGAAAATGGAGTCGGTGATATAATTCACGACCGAGTAGAACTACCTTATTTGTCTCTTTTTCCTTATGGAATACATCTTGAGATGGTAAAGGATGACAATAGTTTGTTCAGGTATGTCTTAATACACGGAATCTTCCCTATATTTTATCTGTGATTGGCATCCACGGCATGGACAAAAGTAGTCCATAGACAAGCACTGAAAATGGCGACTATCCTGTATTCTGGAACACCGTGAGTGTGGCTGTTTACGGGTTTCCAACGTCAATTAAAAAAAAATTACTTTAGTCCCTAGAGATTAATAAAGAGTTTTAGTCCCGATATGCAGGGACTAAAATAACATTTTAAGAGCATGAGAAGTGAAAAATTACAATTCTGTTTGTTTAGTCTTTCCTTGGTCATTATGTTTGCTGATTTGCTGTTAACATTTCTGTAAGCTGTTGCCAGGGATGTAAGGGTTCTATAAGGAGAGGATAAGCAAGCACTTTTATTAATGAAATTTTCCTATTACTTAGGTTTCTTCTATGTTTAAGTTTGTAAATTTAAATATGTCCAAGACATTTTTTACAGTTCATTCTTTCAACTCCATTTCGTCAAAAACGGAAATACTTAAAAAAATTATGAAAGCTAATTTTAAGAACCTCTGAGATATCGCTACAAGTTCATGAACAAACTATGTCATTTATGTGACTAGTTTAATTTTGAGGTCTAGGGAATATGATTCTCATTATTTTGTAATCACGCGTTATACCGGGCAATTTCTCTTCACATTCCAAGTAATACAATTTAACGGATTAAAAATATCGTATATTCAAGCTAATACCAACATATTTCTTCAGTGGTAGCCGGCGTGGCTTCCCTCGGGGGTACCATATCGGTAGGAGTGGGCAGCTCGCTGCTGCTGGTGTGCCAGTGCGTGGGCGTGCCGCCGCCGCGCACCGTGTGGTACCACAAGCACAACATCATCACGCACCACCCTCGCTTCACCAGGAACCACGACGACAGCTTGCTGATTAATAGTAAGAGACTAGAAAATGTATCACATCATTAGCTTATCTCAGTCCAGTACTGGACATCGGTAGGAGTGGGCAGCTCGCTGCTGCTGGTGTGCCAGTGCGTGGGTGTGCCGCCGCCGCGCACCGTGTGGTACCACAAGCACAACATCATCACACACCACCCTCGCTTCACCAGGAACCACGATGACAGCTTGCTGATTAATAGTAAGAAACTAGAAAATGTATCACATCATTAGCTTATCTCAGTCCAGTACTGGACATATCGGTAGGAGTGGGCAGCTCGCTGCTGCTGGTGTGCCAGTGCGTGGGCGTGCCGCCGCCGCGCACCGTGTGGTACCACAAGCACAACATCATCACCCACCATCCTCGCTTTACCAGGAACCACGACGACAGCTTGCTGATCAATAGTGAGTATCAGAATTATTTTGGATCTGCACCTGGCGTTTGGAATACTAAAACCCAAGTAAATTGTTACCGTCCCTACCAACTAAAAAATCCTTCCATTTGTAATATGATTTTAAAATAGTTCCAGAATGAATACCTGGTATTAATCTCCTAAGGACCACCGTACAAGAGAAATCGACGCGACGTTGAAATTTTTATCTAAGTACTTGGCAGGAAATCGTCTTGATTTTATAATTTGTCGGTAAATTTTACTATACAAAATAATTACAATCCTGTTTTAATTTAATAGAATTTAAAATGGAGGCTAATATTTTTTAATATCAGCATTTCTAAAAGTATATCTAGACAAAACAGCTCCATCTTTGATAACTCTTCAGTCAAGTCAACGCAGAAATCGATTAACGCGAGCAACAATGTGCGAGCATATGTTTTGATTATTAGGAAATGAATGTTCTGATAATTACCTCATCACTCCAGACATAGATCCATCCCTCGGTGGGAACTACACCTGCCTCGCGAAGAACCTGTACGGGTCGGACTCTGTGGAGTATTCTGTGGTCGTCCTACCCCTGCCTGAAGCGCCGGTACTGCGCGCCACGCCGCACAAACACTCCATTCTTGTGGAGTGGGAGCAGCCGTACTACTCGCATAATAGGAGCAGCCAGAAGATCAGTAAGACTTTTATATCCTAGTTATTTGATTGTTAGAGCTATTCATAGCACGTACCAGGTACCTATATAGTTACCGATGTCTAAGAATGAAATTTTGGCGGCTCGGACTCTGTGGAGTATTTAGCGTTGAAAATTTCCGGATTAAATCCCGTTTCTTTCCAAACAGCTCGTTTTTTTCCTGATTTATTCGAAAAAAACGATGAAATTTTCCACTTTAATTTTCAACTCTAAACCTATGAAAATTAGGTCTAATTTTCACTTATACCAGGAGAACGCGATGTCACAAAGGAAAAGTCAATTGAAACAGATGGCAAGGAGTGACAATGACAGTGACATTGATTGTTTCTGAAAAAATCCGAAAAAAACGGAAAAAAACGAAGTTTTCATACATTCCCGAAAAAAACATTTTGTTTTTTTCCGACATTTTCAACGCTAGGAGTATTCCGTGGTCGTCCTACCCCTGCCCGAGGCGCCGGTGCTGCGCGCCACGCCGCACAAACACTCCATTCTTGTGGAGTGGGAGCAGCCGTACTACTCGCATAATAGGAGCAGCCAGAAGATCAGTAAGACTTTTATATCCTAGTTATTTGATTGTTAGAGCTATTCATAGCAGGTACCTATACAGTGTGTAAGTCTAATACAGGCGATCAATTAAACCAGGCATGGGATTCATTCGTGTAATCATGGATTACAAGGTTTTTTTAAAGTTACTCTCAATTATGACCCCACAGAATTTTTTTAAGATTATCGGAGCAGCAATGTAAAGCCTAACAACTTACTATTTGACCCTCGCCATGTTGCGGATTTTCAGTGACACTAATTTATTTTACTGGCAATGATTACTGTTTGACATCAGCGGCCCTACCGCAAAAATCGAAATTCGTAAATTTCGAGGATTTGTCTCTCTCACTCTAATGACGCCTTCGTTTGAGTGACAGAGAAACATCCTCGAAATTTACGAATTTCGATTTTCGCGGTAGTAGGCCAGGCGTTGAATGTCATCGAATGTCACCGATGTAAACAAAAATAAAATATATCGCGACTTAAACGATTTCATCATAAAAATGCCGAAAAAGATACCAATAGAAGCAAGAAAAATCGTCTTAAATACAATAAAATCTTTAAACCAAAGAAAGGACGAAGGATTGAATAGTATTCCATTGGAAAATGTTTTGCAATTGGTTACTGACATGACATCACATTATTGCCATAGGTAAACTGTTTGTAGCGACACTGTGTCAGGGTCAAATAGAAAGTTGTTAGGCTTTAGGTATGTACGAACATTTGTTATTGTTGATATGGCAGTTATTTTGAAATTAGCTGTCATCGAGTCTTTAACTCGCGTATGTTGCTCTACATTGCGCGCCGAATTATTATGTATGAAAAAAATATCTGCTCTAATTTTAAGTAAACGTTATTTGAATGTACTTATTATGTCGTAAATTAACACCCGTTAAGAGCTTCGCCCGTATTAGACTAACACCCTGTATAGTTACCGATGTCTAAGAATGAACTTTTGACAGTCTTCGATTAATCCTTATTAATATGAGGGCAAGACACACCAGTTTTCCTATATTCTTAACGTCATATTTATGAGGCTCATTTCTAAACTGTCTAATGTTCATTCTTAGAAATCGGCAACTAAAGCAGCTTGAGGATAGGACAATAAATTAATAGATTGAGAAATACTACAATGTATAAAGAATTAAAAAAAAGAAAACCATGGCGAATATAGATAGTATTCGATCCGAACAAAGTGCTTTTATTTCCAGAAATTAACAAATCTGGGATCTGGGTTTGACATGAATGGGAGCTGTTTAATTTAAAGTAGTAAAACGTGAAATTTAGAAAAAGAGGTGAAATCTATCTATCTTTACGAAACCTATAACTTGTTAGAACGTGACAAACGATTAACACAAAACCCTAGTAGGCCTACAAAAATGGGTATTCCATGTAAAGCGGGCCACAGACGATCAGTTATAACTGTTCAGTTAAAAACAAATGTAATGAAAGAGTTTGGGTAAAGTTGGCGTCGTTTTTTAATTTTGGCGGCCACTCATGAAAGTGGTAAATTTGAAAAGAGCAATTTAAAATAAACTTATTTTATTACGGAGTGCATATAGCTAAATTATATCGGAGCCGAGATATCATACTTTAAAGTTTTATAGTAAAGACTCACATTTATTTTTGAAATGCATCGATCCGTGGCTTTTAAGAGGCAGAATACAATCGCAGCACTCCAACAGAAGACAGTATTTTGTTTATGTTGCTGTAGACGGTGGATTACAAGGCCCAGAGGCAATATTAGGACATTATTGTTCATGTGTTGTTGGGAAGAGGACCTTAGGCTATTGCTCATATGTAATGTCAATTATATGGTTCTTGGGATGGGGTAGGTATCAAGCACATCTTGATCCCCGGCACAGTTTTTAAGGGAGAGTGATTCGCCAAGATAATATTGAGAATGAAGTTCACGACGAGCCAGAAAATGTGTAAAAAAGTAATTCAACGTAATACTAAAACTTACAAATGACGTTATCTGGGAAAAGGGACGTTAATGTCATTGGCGCTTACGGCGTTATTAGACTTATGAGCCATGTTTGTAACATACAAATACGACATCACCGGACGTAAGAGCAATCGACAATAAGGACCCTTATCCCAAATAATGTCACATATCGTCAGTTGTAATATGAATTAATGTAACCACCAAATGACGATTTTTCAGGAGAGCCCAAAAACTAATTTGACATTTATAAAGTATGTTGTATCTTTTTAGTTAATTATCCTATTGAAATGATGTTTATCTTATTTGTTTTATTTTTGAGAGGTCTATTTGACACACAGTTACTAACTGCGACCACAGTTGTAGTTCAAGAAATGGCTGGTGCTTACGTTAAATATTTAAAAAAAAATTTTGGAGTTACGTTAATAATTTAGTGCAAATCATCAAAAGTGGATTTCGTAACTTAGTGTAACTCACAAATTGAAACCGAATTGCTTATAAGCCATACATCACAGATGGCGCTTACAGCATTGACATTTATAAAAATATGGTGAGTACATTAGGAAGGACATATTTTGTACTTACAAATTCGTACTTACGTTAAAATATTGTCTATGATTTTTTGAAACCTTTACATACGTTAATAAAAAACGTAGAAACCTAATAAAGTGACAAAGTTTTTGTTAACGTATTCGATTTTTTTTCCGAATATCGACATTTTAAATAGACCGTTCGACAGAGCAGGAAATTTGCAGTCGAATGGTATACTTAACTCAATTTCGTCATTTTGGTGGTTACATTAATTCATATTACAATCGACGATATGTTGTGTTGTATACATAAGAAAGCATTAGTAACAATTCCAATAAAAAACTAATCTAATTGGGTACATTTCCTACTTGGAAATATGTCAAAACATTTTGCATGTATGCATCACATCTGTGTTTCCTTATGGTGTAGTCAGAGGGTGAACCGTCTATTGAAACCATTTTGCAACATCTTTAATGTTCACTAAACAGACAGCATATAAATCGCATAAGAAAATACAGTTGCACTTTCATATACCTAAGACCTTCTTTTTTTAAGTCGGTTAAATTAACTATTTTACTTTAAGGGCAATATCCTTGTATCTTTGTTAGTAGTATTATAGAGTTAAATAAGCCTGTAGTCATATAACCTGTCTCCTAAACCTATCTTAGTTAGGTATATTCACTGGTCCAATAACATTGTTTGAAGGGCCATATCTTGGCTCCGATATTACTTACGGAAAAACTTATTCTGTAAATAAGCTAGTCTAAGGTAGCACTACAAAATAGTAGTAACATAAACGATGGCCGCTGAAAAAAAAAATGACGCCACTAGTCCATACAAAAATACCCAATCCCCTTTGATTAGATCATCAGTTCAACTGCACAGTTTAAAGATTTGCCTACACATGTAAGTTTTAAATGAACAGTTAAAACTGAGCAGTTAAAAGACTGATCGTCTGTGGCCCGCTTTACCAAATGATGCGAAGAAACATAAACAAATTAGTTATGCTTCAAAATTAAAATATTCACAGCTCCTACTCAGTTTCCACATATTTTTAATTGCGATATTTAATGATATGCTGAAAATCGAAATAGGTACTGAAACATTTATCACCAGAGCGACCAATTCGAAATTGAAATTAATCAATATCATCGTCAAACATCGGTTTCGCGGGGGCACATCTGTACTGACGTTTAATAGTGCGAGGACACATTAAACTAATTTTATTATTTGATATCTATAAAAATGTCTTTCAACCGTTGTGTAATTTCAAGAATTTGAATGAAGAAGGAAACTATATACACAAAAATAAACTTTTTATGGAATTAACTATCTTTAATATAATTTTCATAATATACAATCAACATTTTTTTCTACATTTCAGTCTTTAAATCTTCGTCGCCTGGGTGACAATATCCATTTTAACCCAATTAAACGACCTTTCTAGATCAACTGTAGTAATTGGAACAAATTCAAACAATTTATAGTTTTGATGAATTTCTGTTTTACGACTCAGTTCTATTTCTTTTCCGGATAGTTTTTTCTTGCGTGGCATTTTTAGCCGCCTCAAGAAACAAAAAGGTAGATTTAATTGATCGGAATGCAAAATAATATTGTTGTAGGTACTAGATGAATTATTTAGCGATTCAATGGTTGTCAAGTGACTCGACACAGTCAATGTCAGATATCGGTTTTTTATAGTTGCGATAAGTATGAATGAAAGAGGTTTGGACATAGTTAAACGTATTTCAATTTAGCCATTAGTTTAATTATGATAATGATGGAAATTATGAAAATGATGAAAAATATTTTTATGGATATCGATAAACTAAGTCGATATTTAATGAATCACTAGCACTGGTACATATTTGCCCCCGCGAAACCGGTGTTTGATCATCGTACTTATTACTGGTTAATGTAGTCAATACCTTCGTCAGGTTACAGCCTGACTTGGAAAGTGTCCAACGGGCCGTGGCAGGAGGCGTGGCCGGCGACACGTCCAAACCTGTCCGTCCAGAAGCACACGCTGACGGGCCTCAAGTGCGGCACCAAGTATTCCGTGCGGATCACCGCCACCAACAAGGTGGGGACGTCGCAGCCGGCGTATCTGGACGTCAGCACGCTTGGAGGAGGTTGGTTAAACTTGTGGACAGCCACAGTCGGCTATAGGTGACGCCGGCACCAAGTATTCCGTGCGGATCACCGCCACCAACAAGGTGGGGACGTCGCAGCCGGCGTATCTGGACGTCAGCACGCTTGGAGGAGGTTGGTTAAACTTGTGGACAGCCACAGTCGGCTATAGGTGACGCCGGCACCAAGTATTCCGTGCGGATCACCGCCACCAACAAGGTGGGGACGTCGCAGCCGGCGTATCTGGACGTCAGCACGCTTGGAGGAGGTTGGTTAAACTGTTTGACAGCCACAGTCGGCTATAGGTGACGCCGGCACCAAGTATTCCGTGCGGATCACCGCCACCAACAAGGTGGGGACGTCGCAGCCGGCGTATCTGGACGTCAGCACGCTTGGAGGAGGTTGGTTAAAGTTTTGGACCCACAGTCGGCTATAGGCGACGCCGGAAAGTCTTGCCAACGACGGCTACAGCCGTGAACGTCGCCGATACAATGGCGACTTAAGTAGTATATCTTAAAGTTCAATTTGGCTTAAATCATCGTGAACGCGTGGCGTCTGGAGTTTGGCACATTGCTTCGCTGTCTGGCGGTCAAAAGGTAAAAAAAACATTAACCTCAAGATAGAAATCACAGAACACTAATTTTTTCCGTAACAAAAATGAAAATAGGAGGTTAGCAAAAAAATGTTATTGGCAAAGCTATTTCAAGGTATATTGCTTTAGGGTAGTTGCACCAAACCGCCTACAGTCAGCGTTAAATTCATCATCACCATCGTCAGCCTATGATAGTCCACTGCTGGACGTAGGTCTCTCCTATTAACTATGCGTATAGACGCATTAGGAGGTAAATGCCCATAATCGCCACGCTGGGCAAGCGGATTGGCGATCGCAGCAATGTGCCCACCATGGTGACGCTGCTGCCCGTCATCCATCAAATCAAAGAATGGTCAGTGACACTTCAATCCCTTAATCGACTCTTACGAAACCCGCAGAAGGAGTTGGAGTGGTGACAAATGTATTCTTACTGCCATCACCACACGGCACAAATTAGCAGCGTTAAATTGTTCGCTAAAAAAATATTGTACGGGATGTTTCATAGTAATCGGTTGGGTAACGTCGATCTGCTTGTCAAGTGTGGTTGGTACAACTTAGTAAGCTGAGTTACGGTATAATAATAGCATACCTATCTAGGCTTTAAGATTGACAGTGTTTCCAAGCAGCTATTAGCATATTTTATTAGGTGCCATAGCGACACGTAAGCGACAAAAGTACATTAGTAGGACATTGTTAGTAGGTAAATGCCCATAATTGCCACACTGAGCAAGCGGATTGGCGATAGAAGTCACGTGTCAACTATGATGACGCTGCAGCCCATCGTCAATCAATCTTTTATCAAATAATGGTCAGTGACACTTCAATCCCTTAGTCAACTCTTACGACACGTTCGGGTGGTAACAAGTGTACCTATTCTTACTGCCGTGTATTGTAATTGTGTATTAATAGTGAAGTATTATCAAACCGGAATCAGAAAGGGATTCGAAAGTACTGTTGACACAACAAATGATACAAAATTTACCAAGAAAAGAGTTGTTTATAGTAGATGTACCTAGCGAGTGATTAAATTAATCTATTGTCTAAAAGTCTCTGCACTTAAACTATGAATATGTATATAAAAATAACTATAAATATAGATTGACTTTACACTGTTACGTATGTCAACAGTACTTTGAAATCCCATTCTAATCGCGGTTTGATAATATCTCGTTGCGCAGCGCCGATCCCGCCAGCCAGCAGTGAGTGGCTGTGGAGCAACAGCACGCACTTGTACGTGCAGCGCGCGGGCTGGGACGACGGCGCGTGTCCGCTGCGTGCCTTCGACGTGCAGCACCGCCCGCTCGGCGCGCGCGCTTGGCGGACCGCTCAAGGACAGGTAAATAGTACATTGTGTATGAATAGTGAAGTATCTCGTCGTGCAGCGCCGATCCCGCCAGCCAGCAGCGAGTGGCTGTGGAGCAACAGCACGCACTTGTACGTGCAGCGCGCGGGCTGGGACGACGGCGCGTGTCCGCTGCGTGCCTTCGACGTGCAGCACCGCCCGCTCGGCGCGCGCGCTTGGCGGACCGCTCAAGGACAGGTAAATAGTACATTGTGTATGAATAGTGAAGTATCTCGTCGTGCAGCGCCGATCCCGCCAGCCAGCAGCGAGTGGCTGTGGAGCAACAGCACGCACTTGTACGTGCAGCGCGCGGGCTGGGACGACGGCGCGTGTCCGCTGCGTGCCTTCGACGTGCAGCACCGCCCGCTCGGCGCGCGCGCTTGGCGGACCGCTCAGGGACAGGTAAATTGTACTCCCCGAAGGTGTAGGTTTATATTCCCTTTCTACGAAATGAAAATGTGAAATTGTCGTGCCTTCGACGTGCAGCACCGCCCGCTCGGCGCGCGCGCTTGGCGGACCGCTCAAGGACAGGTAATTTACGCGACATCGCACCGCCGCGGCTGTCGCAACACTGAAAAACGTTCGTCTTCTCACTTTATCGACTCTGCCTATCTGTGCAACGCTAACATTTATTCGAGCATACCCGTACCACGAGCAAGTATCGGTTACGTTAAGGTGCATTCAGACCAAACGAGCATTCGCTATTCTATCCCCCAATCTACGAAATCAACGAATCACCCCGTAGGTGTAGGTTTATAACTATTACCTTTCTACGAAATGAAAATGTTAAATTGACAGATCAGGATGCTAAGCCAAGTTGCCAATCGCTAGCGCTTGCTAGCGCATCGTAGTTTTCCCTCTCTGTCATAATAGTGCGACAAAGAGGGAAAACTACGATGCGCTAGCAAGCGCTAGCGATTGGCAACTTGGCTAAGCACCCTGGATGGCTAAGCATCCAGGGTGCTTAGCCAAGTTGCCAATCGCTAGCGCTTAGTAGCGTACCTATCGTAGTTTTCCCTCTCTGTCACTCTTTCATATTATTTCGACAAAGACAGTTAGCTGCCTTTCGTTTACGATTGGCGATTAAGAGCTAGCGATTGGCAACTTGGCTAAGCACCAAGGACAAACGAATAAATAGGTAGTTGATGATGGTGACGCATGTTTGTGAATTAGGGCATTAATTGCGGGCAAACATGAATTCGCCAAACTTCAGTTAACGACGAGGAACTGGATGCTTAGCCAAGTTGCCAATCGCTAGCGCTTGCTAGCGCATCGTAGTTTTCCCTCTCTGTCACTCCTTCATATTAGTGCGACAAAGAGGGAAAACTACGATGCGTTAGCAAGCGCTAGCGATTGGCAACTTGGCTAAGCACCCTGGATGCTTAGCCAACTTGCCAATCGCTAGCGCTTAGTAGCGTATCGTAGTTTTCCCTCTCTGTCACTCTTTCATATTAGTTCGACAAAGACAGTAGCTGCCTTTCGTTTACGATTGACGATTAAGCGCTAGCGATTGGCAACTTGGCTAAGCACCAAGGACAAACGAATAAATAGGTAGTTGATGATGGTGACATGTGAATTAGGGCATTAATTGCGGGCAAACATGAATTCACCAAACTTCGGTTAACGACGAGGTACTGATGCTAGCCGAGGAACTACGACTCCGATGCGTACCTCTTCCTCCGATAAATCGAATCTTAAAGCCTGATGGGCGGGGAGGTTTCCTTTCTTCAGACGAACGTCGCTTGAGCTACTTTCAGGGAACCTTAATGGCAAAGTTCAAGAGAAATAGATAAAACACAATCCGCAGGCTTTTCCTTCTGCCCACAGAATTAGATTTGGATAGAAGAAACAAGTTCATTCATTTATATGACGGCCGAGCGTGTCAGATTTTGTACTGAAGTTGTTACTTGCCTATAATTTTAAATATGTATCAAGCCCTTGAGTATTCATATTTTTTGTGTTGTTGCAATTAATATTACTTAAGGAGGCATTATTAATGTTTTTGTTCACTTCAACTTACAAAATTTGACGCCCGAAAGCTGCAAGCTGCGATTAAAGACGGACAACTCAGTAGATTATTTTACTGAGTTCATTTGACACGCTAAGTAGATACGTTTGCTTGATCTATGGTATATATGACATCTGTGTTTCTGCCATATTTTTTTGCTCTATCTGTTAATAGGTAGCTGATAGAAGGACTGAAATTTCCTTGAGATTTAAAGTTATAAATTAATTGCGAGACATGTCAAAAGTTGATTATAAGAAACTAGCCCGCCAACAGGATCCGCTGCATATATAACGATCATGAGTTCTTTAATTTGGTCTTGGTAGGTATGAAAACTATTATCTTGTAGATGCGTCGTGTATCAGCATGCCTTAGCCCTCGGATTCAGATGCACATTTCCAGTTCTGCAGTCAGGACATACTTACTATACATACTTGCACAAATTTACTTAAAGCATTTGACGTCGCAATTATGTTAGTCGACTCTTTATCTTCTGCAACCAGGGCATACCTACTTGCACAAATCTTTAGCATTTGACGTCGCAATTATGTTAGTCGACTCTTTATCTTCTGCAACCTGGGCATACCTACTTGCACAAATCTTTAGCATTTGACGTTGCAATTATGTTCGTCGACTCTTATCTGTGGGAATTTTACGAATATGATCATCGTAACCACTTACCTACCTACAAACTTAATTAATTTTCCTTCCCGTTACGTTTACATGGGCAGGGACAATGACGTCTATGCCGCCATACGGTATGGTATGGCGGCATAGACGTAATACTTTCAATAATTATTACCGTTCATAATTTATGATATGATGTAATTTTAACGTTGCTAACCGACAAAAAGCTGTTAATAAGTAGGTAACATTTGTATGAAAGATGCTGATTTTGGTGCTATTTAAAAACCTAGTAGGTATCTAAGGTACGGCACATGTGTTAATTTATTATTTAAGACGGCGATTTTGCCGGCAGAAAATGTTTGGATTCATATTTGAAAACTACTGTTTCATTTCATTTCATTTATTTATTTATTTCATTAACAATGTACATTGTGTTTGAAAATTACCTATACATACATTAGAATATATTTACATGAAAGCATACAATCACACACAGACCAAAAGACAAACAGGTATCATATATTCATTAATACAAAATAAAATAATCAATTAATTTAGTAATCCAAATAAATATTATAAAACTAATGTCAAAATAATCATTTATATAATGTCAGCAATGGATCTTATATTTATGTAGGTATGTCAAGTTGTGCGACCTTAATATTACATCTCTTCATTTTTCATAAACTGATCGACCGTGTAAAAACACTTCTTCAGCAGGAATACTTTTAGCCTATTTCGAAATTGATTTGTGGATGACAGTGATTTCAATTCTACTGGCAGATTATTAAAAAGGGTAATTGCTTGATATCCTGCCACATGCCGAGCTACATTGAGCTTAGCCAGGGTACACATAAGTCGTCATAGGTAGGTCCATCCTTCTAGTTGCCAAGCGCTTTTTTCTAACTTCAGGTAATTCTATGTTAGGCAGATACTTAATCAGGTCAGTAAGGACTACCAGAATATAAAGAGAAGGAACGGTAAGAATCCCGCAATCTAGGAAATAGTTCCTACAAGATGCCCCTTGTGGTATTCTCGCTATAATCCTAATTGCGTTTTTTTGCGCGACAAAGGCCGAATGCATGTTATATTTATAACCATTTACCCAGAATTTAACACTGTAACGAATTTTTGATTCTACCAGAGCATAATAGACCATCTTGAGTTGTACTAGTGTTGCCACCTCTCTGAGACTTCGGAGGGCGTAACAGGCAGAACTAATTGATTTTACTAGTGCCATTAGTTCATTTTTCCAGTTTAAACTCTATACGTACACCAAGAAACTTCACAGAATCCAGTACCCCAATTTTGTCCCCATTTATAGAAATATTTAACGAATCTTTATTATTTGCAGTGGTTTTAAAGAGTATTGCATTCGTTTTGTCACAATTTAACTTAAGATTATTTATACTGAACCAATTTTTGAAAGGCAGTTAACGCCATATTTACCTTGGTGTTAAGCTGGGAGATATTGTCTGCACATATGATGGCATTTGTATCGTCACTGTGCCTAAAAAGTTACTCCCTTCTTCATAAATGTCTCCCTACTCGTAACTTAGCAAGCCGTATTGTTTGTCACTTTCGGTTTTATCAATATGTCTATAGACGGAAAGGGTCAAAAATATTAATAAGCTGGCTAAGTTAGGAGAAAGGTCATTGGGCGTTTTGACCCGCTTTATGATTTTTCGCGTACAAAGACCAAACTAGCTTTAAAATAAAGAATTAAATCTCACTTTTCTAAATATGTATTTTTTCCGTATGTAGCAACCGGGAAAAAAGTTATTCGACGTTTTCGTGAAAAACATCGTGAGAAAACCGGTCTTTAATCTCAATAAGGCTTAGTTTCTCCCTCTGGGTTGGAAGGCCAAATGGCAGTCGTTTCCACAAAAAATTGTGCTATGTTAACTCTTAAGATTAGGTTGCCAAGCGGACCGCGAGTTTATGACAACAGCAACAGAACATAACAGCAGCTATACAGAGTATTTTTGAAAAATAATTCGTTGTAAAAAATTCTAGAATGACTTTTTATTTTTTTCCTCTATTCTCCCATGCCTTGCAAGAATCCGACTACCACTCAGTAGCACTTACATTTAACTACATTC
>JALPQI010019706.1:0-18688 GCA_025490895.1 Thaumatotibia leucotreta | reverse complement strand
GTAGTAATGGTTGGTAGACTCGGTCGGTATTAGCGGGAAAGATCCTCGTTCCGTTTCACAGTGTATAATAGATAGATACTTAAATAAATACACAGCTCGACCTAGGAACAAATATTCGTGATAAATAAATACACAAATACACATTCCAATCACCAACCAACTAGGCTACGGAGGCTGACATTTTTAGAGCCTGTAGGCTTGATGGTGCTGTGTTTAACATTTGTCGTTCGTTGCCGTCGCGTTTTGTCAAGTAAGCAAATGTGAAAGTGACGCATAGCACAAACGGTAAAAACGGGATTATCATCAGTCACTTGACTCTGTAGGTGCATGCAGACCAAACGAGCATTCGCTATTTTAACCCCCTACTCTACGAAATTCAATCGCTACACAAAACGTGATTCGTTGATTTCGTAGAGTGGGGGATAGAATAGCGAATGCTCGTTTAGTCTGCATGCACCTTTAGAGAGCATCAGAGGGATCGGACAGCCTGCAATGGACTATTGAAATCTTGCAAAGATACCTGCATTAATTTGGTATGCCTGAAAATGCGATCTTCTATCTATAGCAAATTCTGTTCTACTAAACCTATACGTTTAAATAATCAGAAATATTTGGAGCGTTCAATTGATACCATATTGCATTTAGAGAACGATACTGGTAAAGAGTTGAAACAGGCATTTCCGGCCTGTGCAATTTAGTACATTTCGCTTGTCATCCTAAATGAACCCGCCATTTACCCTGATAAGATAACTCTCTTACCCTCGATTGTCTGTCAAGGTGAATTCACATCAAACGAGCGAATGCTCATTCTATCCCCCACTCTACGAAATTAACGAATTTCGACGAATTACTTACGTTTTGTGTAAAGGTGCATTCAGACCAAACGAGCATTCGCTATTCTATCCCCCACTCTACGAAATCAACGAAACACGTTTTGTGTAACGATCGAATTTCGTAGAGTAGGGAGTTAGAATAGCGAATGCTTGTTTGATCTGAATGCACCTAAACGAACGAATTTCGTAGAGTGGGGGATATGTAGAATGAGCATTCACTCGTTTGGTGTAAATCCACCTTTACACTTTCACGTCTAAAGTAACGGTTTTCATAAAATATGGTAAGCAGATAGTTTCAAGTCCCCGTTAAAGGATATAGGGCAGTGTTTTTTTTTCGAAAAATGACATGGTTGGACAATATTTAGCATTATCTAAATTCAATGCAGAGAAAGTCGCGGGAAACACCTAGATTTTTTTAAACAATTCTAAAACAATCACAAAATATTATTAAAATAGCAGTAAATCAAATCTACACGCATTTGGCCACGCGTTATCAGCGCGAAGCGAGTTTGATAACCACCTAAACATGGAACAGCATTTTAATCACGAACGGGCTATTTAATAGTAAATGTAATTATTCCATATCGGTGCACGTTACATCTGTAATGGCGCCCGCGGCTGTGATTGGTCCGTGGCGCTCGTAAATGTAATCCTGGCGCATACGGTTATAACAATACTATGGAATAGATAGTAGGTACTTGGCATAGAAGTCTGACTGTGTAGAATTAAGACTGTCACAAGTTAAATGCTAGAGTTGTCATTTTTCAAGATGTGTCCTGATAAATCAACATTTTTGACCCTCTGCCGGGGTTGGGGCCGGGTTTAGAAGAGATTTTGAAGAGTTGTAATATAGAGCCCTCTCGATGGGAGCGTCTGGCAGCACAGCAGCCAAAATGGCGCAGGTTGGTTAACAACAAAGTGCGGGAGTTCGATAATCAACGTAAAGTTGACCTTGACATCAAACGCGACCAGCTCAAGGGGTCCACCTGCTACTATCACGTATAATTACGTTAACAAAGTACTTAGGTATCCTCAATGTACACGGGGTTTCGCCGCAAAGATAGGCTATATTAGCCATAAACGAGCGCAAGAGCGTAAAAATACCGATTAGGAGTCGAAGTGGTCGCCATGGCCGAAATTGGTCGGACTCATCATCATCAAAGTAAAAATAATGTAGGTACCTAGGTACCTAATGGATATCGCGGAGCATGTTACGCTAAAAACTCATGTCTAATCGGAATCGTAACGACAGGGAATGGGAATGACATATGACTATGGTCTTGGGCGCTCTTTTCCAGCTTTGCTCCATGGGAGGGCAGAATATCAAATCGTTATTAGGTCCCTTACAAGTTACAATAGGCTGAATGCCGCTGGGCTGCATATTTGGTCTTAAATCACCTTTAATGAGTGTCGCCGTGTCGCGACCAGCTGGGCCTACGGTGGCGGCCCGGTGGCCCGACACGTGCCCTCCGCTAATTGTCCGCAGACTTGCGCCGAACAACAACTGTCATTTATCAGGAAGTGGGAATGCAAGGGTACTGATGTATCCACATTTAGGTAGCAGGTTCTGAATGACCGTGAAAGTTTTTGTATAATGAGAGAAGAGTATTTGGCTTAGTGACACCCAATCGATAAACTGGTGTGCTTGCCAACAGAGTTAGGCAAAAAGTAATACGATCACTCCTTCCGATTACATTTGAATTAGTTCTTTGTAATCTATGGTTATTAAGATTATTAAGTAACAAATGGTATCAGCTCTTATGAGTACCTAGTTACTAAGCAGGTAGGTAGTATACATACTACATGTACCAAACAGTTCCATGCGAATTGGTTTAGAAATATGATCTGAAAAGGACATCTATGTACTCCAAACAGTCTCTGAATGGCAGACAAAAATATGAATGCTGGACGTGGTTTTCCTAAGCTAAAATGGTCATGGTCAGCCTTATTTTGCTCAATACGTTTCTCATACGTTCATGCTACGGTCATGGTATGGTACAGTCACAGACAACATAACCTAGGTAGGTTATGTTGCCTGTGGGTACAGTCTAGTGGGCAGCGACTTTAATAGGCACTACAACATCGAATGAATTGTTCCCAAATTTAGCGTTATTAATTTGACATAAAAACATAATTAACGACTTATAAAATATATTTGTGTTCCAAATTTCATCTATACCTACCTTAGTTTTTGAGTGAACAGCCTGTAACCCTTAAATTGACAAATAAAAAAAATCGTGCGTTCTAGCCTCCTCGCCATTGTGTAGAGCAGAAAATGTTGATACAATAAGTGGGTCGAAGACTATGTTAATTGTGAAGAACATTGTCATTTAAAGGGATAACGTTAATTACAGACAGACATGACAAAACTATGAAAAGTGTCGTTTTAGTAATTTTGGCTACGGCTGCGGGACCCTAAAAACAGCACTACGTAGAAATCGACTAAAAATTACAATGTGGCCGAATAAACATAAAAATAAAGAAATGTAAATTGTAAACCTGATCCGTCACCGACTCACCATGTATAATCTCTACGCCCATGAAATAAATCGATCTGGCAAACTCTTTTGAAGCAAGCCACAGACAAGCGATGACCGGCGATCCATCACGCGGCTTGGAAGTGGCTTGGAACCGTCGCCCGCGCTATTTGTTAGGCTGTGGCACTTTTACGACCAAACTAAGGGGATTCAATTTGTTCGGTGTATTTTTAGATTTCCGCACGGGGTTGTTATTCCAAATGATTACGGAGTTGAGGACTCCGTTTAACCAATAGACAATGAGAAATCCGGTTAGCGTCTAGTGGTACTTGTTCTGAAGGGCAAAAACATTCTTCAATCATATAAAAATCATGAGTAACTCTTAGTCTTATCAACCACCATGGTAAGGTTAATTGAAGTGTATGCTGTTGTGGGTCCCGATGGTTTATATAACAGTTCATTGTGATAAGGACACAAGATGCGCCTATAGCGAGAGCTCCAGCTTTGAAATTAAGGTTACCATTGACCAACCCATCATGGAGCCGAGATCTTGTTACATTGGTTCAACTCAATCGTCGTCACTAGGAAAGAACCATTCGATTGCCTCGGTCTCCTGTTGACTAAAGACTTTTCAGAAATAAGTTGTTCCGTCAAGCCCCCAATTAAAGGTTACAGCTGGACCCTGTAAAAAGTTTGAGTAATGGTTGTACCCCCTTAAGATGCCATAACGTAAATATTTCAAGATGTTTGTACCCCTACTAGACGTGTCTTACTTAATTTTGCTGTTTGAGTCATTATCCTGTGAAGATAGAATTATGAGTTGCCATGACGTGATATTTTGAAGGTAAAAGAAAATAATACAGCTTCACAAATTCAGCTATTCTATCATACAATGTGCCCATGAGGAAAGGGAAAAAATCAACAACGGATTTCTGACCAAATTTGAAGTAAAAAATGTCATAATTACGAAGTTTTCTGGATTCAGTCTATTTTAACAGAAAATTAGATTATTTCTTAAAACCGTTTTAGACCGTTACACTATGACAAACGCATTTTAGGAAATGATTTTGTTACTATGTTGTCTTAGTATGTTGTCTTGTCACACTTAATTGACAGACATCAAATGAACAAAAAAATCTTTAATTACCTAGCAAATTTAATGTAAAAAAAAGCTTTAAAGTGCATTTTTTGCGATAGATTCATTAACACAATTCTTTTTTTGTGTATTGAGGCATTCAATAACATTTTTTGGTTCTTTTAGTCTCAGGAAAATGCATCTTCAATCCTTTGTATCTACAATTATTTAGCTTTTTAGAGGAACTTGGTCGATTCCAGAAAATCGCATTTTAATCTACCCGGTGATGATAAGTATAATTTTTTCCGACTATCTCTGTCTGGTACAGTCGCTCTCAGATATATCCTAGCCGCCAGGGAACCAAGGTAAGGCCTTTGTTAACACCTTCCCGGACACTCAACGCCTATCGACGTGATTCCATTGTTCTTTCTATTGTGTCTGGAGTAGTGTCCGTGAAGGTGTTAAAATGGTAATCCCGAAATTTACAAATTACAGTGAAAAAGAGTGAAAATTTTCGAAGTTCGCGGTAGTGCCGGAGGCATCTATAATTTATGCCCTCAGTCTACAAGTCGCCAGATGGTTTTAGAGTAGATACTTTGAGTATTATACAGCTCTGAATATCCTGCATAATTCCATAAAGATAGTTGACCGTTGCGCGACTTGCGCGTGAGTCGGCAGGCCGGTAGCCGCGACGCGGGGCGCGCAGGCGCGGCGGGTGTTTGCCGCCATTACGCTGTTGACTCTGTTAATGCGTGCGTCAACAACGGCAGCCTGCGTACCCGGGCACTGAGGACTTTGCTTCACTTTGATTTTTTCTAAAGATTAATTGCCCTCGCAATTGATTTTGATGTTATTCTGAAGACTGCATAATTAACGCGTATTAGCCTGAAAGCTTCTAAAACATTACATGCCACAGGTGGCTTATGAATCTTATGATAATCCTGCTTTATCCCGTTATTGTTCTATTACGCGTCACTTTCGCACTTGCATACTTGTTAGAGCGTGACAGCAACGACGACAGACGATTGGACGCGGCACCATTATTACATAAGACAACCTACTGGCTGCAAAACTGTGCCCCCGAAGTACCTAGTACTTCATTGAATAATAGGTAATGATTTAGTATGCAATTCTGCAGCCAATAGTAAATATCGGAGATAATTTTGACATTCTAAAATGATTATTTGTCTACGAAATTATTTTTATATGGGTAAGGGAAATAACGTATGGAATGGCGATGGCGTTTACTCCACCGAAAAGAGCCAGGCTCTTAAGTAGAAGAAGAAGAAGAAGTAGGGAACTAATGAGATTCGGTATATTTTATCATGGTACCTATGTAAAAGGTACAAGATAATAATAATAAATAAATATGTCTGTCATGGACATTCTTAGTATTTTTACATAAATCGACCTATTTAGTCCCGACTTCCCGAGGTAAGCTTCTATCTACTATTCTTTTGTAGAGTCGAGTTATAGAGGTCTAAAACTCTACCCATTACTTCGATTATGATTCGATTCATTTATTTTATTTGGTAACATGGAAAAACGATGTTACAATTCCACTTTCCACTATATTTGCAATGAATCGCAATAAACTTGCTTTATCCACATTGAATTAGTCACAATGTCATTACACGACATGATGAAGTATTAGGCGATCGCTGTGATTTTTTAATTAGCTACAAACATGCCAAATTAATTACTACAGACCGTGTTACACGTGCCAATACGTGATTAAGTGTTAATTTTAATTACAAACTGTAGTTGCCATTATTTAGGTACTAATACTGAAATTCAATAGGTTCACTTAGCGGTACGATAATCACACAAACAAACTAAGCAAAGAGAGAGGTAGCGAAGCATCTCAGAGAGCTACTCACGAAAAAGTCGTAAGTGTGTGTAGATTACGAAGGCGCTTGAGACCTATTAGTTTCGGAGACGAACTGCTGCGTTCCGCCTCTCGCTTCTGCAAACAGCTACCGAGGAGAAACCAGCCGCAGTACACAGTTTACCATAATACTGCAATACGGGGCTTGCAACTTCGCCAAACATTACTAAGTAGTGTAGGATTTTTGAACGGTGAGATATGTCCCAATGATTAAAATCACGGCCAATTATCAATATACTCGTGTCTTTGGGTGTGATGGAACGCAAAATGCGCCTAAATATTTAACACATTGCCGAACACGACGTCTGTAGCCGTCGTGTATATATTTCTTTAATTGGCCTATAATAAATGACGTCCCTAAGTGACCTCAATCGTGTTAAGCTGACAAAAATATGTTTTTTTATTGCACCCTAGGTCAGGGGTTCTCAAACTTTTTTTCACATAGACCATTTTAAAAAAATGCTAGCTAGTTCTGGTGGACCCCCTACAATCCGGGGGTCCAGTGGGTCCACCAGAAGGTCTAGGTCGTATGTGGGATTAACTGCCCGCTTTGAAAACAAGACGTATATATTTTTTCCGTCCCAACGGCGGTAACTTTACGCATTTACCATCGTCCACTGTATAGTAATGTATTATTTTGTTTTTAAAGGTTAACAGAGTATGACTACGGATATAATACGAGAGCTGTGGCAGCCTCGAAGGCGCCGGTTATTTAATTATTGAACTGTTTGTCCACTCCCGAGTAAAAGCATTGCTTCATTCAAACCTGGGTGAAGTGCCTTCATGTCTCATGTGGGCCATTCGTCTGTCAATTTAAAACGGAATCCGAAAGAAGCATAAAACAAAACATATTCTACTATATTGTGAACACTCAACAGGTAGAAGTATACAGGAGTAGGCATTTAGGATCAAACACACTAAAAGATCCAGTCAGCAACCCAAAAACCTTGGTTTACTTTGAGACGCTTGGATGTTTGGAATAGGACTACGTCACTTTCACGCAAAAAACGCACAACGTATGTAGAGTTGCGGATGCAGGAAAACTAACTAACTAAGAAATGTCACATAAAATTGTGCTCTGTCATTTTCTGCAAAATGGTAAATATCTGAGCATTCCAATCGCCTAATTTTGGTGGCATAATTTTTGCCGAAGTTTCTATTAGTTACAATGTGCTACATTGTCATTTGAAGGAGGCACGGTAAACATATGACGAAGTATAACATTGACACGTTTACTTCAAACTTCGGCTAAAATGATGCCACCAAAATTAGGCGGTTAAAACGCTGAGATATTTACCCAAAAACACCTTTAAATTTTATCACGAGATGGTGAAGCAATATAAATTAGGAAGAGCGGACAATGTAAACAAATTGTTTATATTATATAGAAATATCCATAGGCAATCTAGAAAATTACTAAAATTATTTTTATTGTATCTATGAGATTTCATCCAATACACATAAGTAAATTGGCATTTTCTATTAGCGGACGAGTTAGCACAGATGGCATGGAAACTGCAGTAATGCACTTCTTCCTTGAACACTTTTCTCATTGTTCAGAATATAAACTGACTGAATATTATACCGCCACCACGAGTTTAGATCTATATCCCGATATTTTATGATTTAACAGAGAAAATAATAGTAAAAAAAAAAACTAAAAACACGCTTTTTCGTTTTCTTGACAGCACACCAGATTTGATACCCATGTTATGGGGAAGGATTTCATACAGCCAGTCCGCCATCTTGGGAAGGCCGCCATATTGGATTTGTAATAACGTTTCTTAACTAGTCATGTATTGTCATCAGAACTCAGAGCGTGTGCAAAATTTCATCCTAATCGAAAACCGGGATGTGAGTCAAATTATAAGATTCCAAAATGTTCTTACATAACTACATAGTTACAAATGAAGCTAATAAAAAATCAAGATATATAGATAGATAAATATAATAGGTACTCTTTATTGCACACCTTGACAAAAAAAAGAAAATATGTTTAAAACAAACGATTATACATAGAGGTACACAACAGGGATGTTCGTACAAAATATTAAACTAGTAACCCCTTTATAGAAACAAAGGTAAATCCACAAACAAACAGACAGCTACTTTGTCCCGTCGCGTCGAGCCAAAACAAATGTATACAAAAAGCGCAGCGACCAAACAAACCACAATACGATTAGTACAAATGTAGCAATGTTTATCCACTACTTCACTCACTTGTGGTCGGCCTTATGGCGTAGGTAATAGGGGCGATGTCTGTGCAAATAAAGACAGAAGCTAATTGACAGGAAATTGTAACATTACGCGTTGTTTGAGCACCGCTTTAGCGGCGCCGGCGCCTTATGGTAGGGGTACCTACTGAAGTACAGACAGTTTAAGAGTCTACTCGTGTTAAGTATCGTATTTTGATTGAAATAAGTAGGATATACATTTTTATTCCAAAAAATGTGAATTGGTCTGGTCAGGCCAGCTACCTATGTAGTCAACCCAAAGAAAACATTTTTATGCGAAAACAATATTCAACAAAACTTGGCGAACAAAGTGTTGAAACTTTTCTATTTTAATTTTTAAGAATGGTCTGAGTAGGTAGGTACCTAATTAAGTGTGACCGCTGAATTCATTCATATCATTTCCTTGATTATTTTAAAGAAACCAAATGTTTCTTTTCCTGTTACGAATGTGGACCGATTAGACCTTGGTGTACCTGCCTATAGATGTAATGTATAACATAAAGTGAATGGAATATGATATGTACGTAAAGATATAAATTAAATATGTATTTTGGGTAGTTAGTTATCTTAGCATAGCAATGTACCGAATAGAAGTTTCATTAGTTGCGAAACTTCTATAGAGAATGTTCTCTACTATTTAAATTTTATAAGTAATCTAATCATGCCAAAACCGTTGTATATACATGCCTAATAAGGTATATTTTATGCCTTGTTTACTCAATTGTGAAGTATAATATTCTTCATAACACTTTTTTATAAGTTCTCACGGAAACGTTCTCAATCAGAACTTATTCTTAAATTCTCATGAAAATTCTCGGAAATTTCCGAGTATATTCCTGCAATTTTGAGAATGTTCTGCAACTTGTACATTGCTATCTTAGCAACATTTTGCGGCTTGATACCATACCTAAAATTACCATGAAATAAATCTATAAGTATCTGTTTTGATTTCAACTTTCACGATTATCAGTCATATTTCTGCCCGAAACTTCAGGATAATATGAAACGTAAGTTACATGATTAAGACCCGTTTGTCGTTCAAATATACATTTATGTGTATTTTCAAAGCACATATTTTTATCTTTTTTGTTTTAGCTTTTATTTTCAACCCTACTAAACGTACAATATATAAAATATGGAGAACATACGACTATACAACTATATCGACTCCTAAAATATTATTTGGATCCTTGTTGTTCCTGAGAAATGCGTCGTTAAATGTATACATATTAATAGACCTAATTGTGCTTTAACCTCAACTTATAAGTAGGTAAACTGCCCACACATCTGATACCAAATACCGTTAAAAACTTCTTGAATGCGATATGAAATGTCGAAAAAAACTTGTGAATCGACCGTCGGGCGCGATTAGCCATTCCATTCATTAATATAATTGATATTATAACTTATTATTACCCGACTGATATCGTACCACACTGTGTTTATGTTGTTCTTCAAACATATTATTATTAACAACATCTAAAATATAAATTAATTTAATACTGCCCGAAGCTCTCAATTTGTCAAAAAAAAACATAATAACACATAGGCTGTTATAATGATGCAGGAAGAGATTATTCATAACAGTATATGTTACTAAAGTGTTTTTTATTAGGTATTTAATTGTTTTGGAATTTTTTTTTATCAAGAGCGATGTTGTTTAACTATGACTACGATACGTTAAATAACAAGTGACGAAAATAAATAAAAGTTTTGAGACTTTTGAGTCGCCCTGATTGTTCTTATAACTAAGAAAATCACCCTCATCTATGTACTTAGGTACTTAAAAGTTTATAGATTAAAACGAACAAGATTACCTACTAACTAAGAACAATGAAATCTGATGGTATAATTGTAGGTATACCTAGGTACTATTGAAATCCAGATTTTATAACTTTCTCTCATCATGGAATGGAATCTAGGCAAGCACACAATATTTTTGTGTTTGTCTGGCCTTCCCTATCGACAGGAAACATTTTGTACAAAATGTAGATACTTACAGATTTCTAACAATTTATTTTAAGGCATCAAAAAAAGCAGACGTATGTGAATTGCGTTAACGGATTATCATGAGAAGGTGTCTCCTGTTCATTGGTAGGGTTTAATTTTGTGGGGCAACTTTTCTGATGTGAATTCAGACTTAAGACTAAAAAAAATAATGCAATAATGTTGCATGGCTATGGCGTGATGATTTTTGATTTTGATTAAAATATCATATTCCCACAGTTTACTCTTTCTTGGGAGTTTATTTACAATACAAAAAGATACCAAATTATGAAACTTTAAATTGAATCAAAGTATCCTAAGTACCTAACCTAACATTAAATCTGTTTAAGCAGGCCCTTGTGATGCTACCAAAGATTCTTATACACAGTTAAACTATTTTAGAAAATCAGTATATGTCTGAAAAAGTCGTAGTTACATTATAACCGTTAGTATGAACATTATTGACGGCGGCTCGTGCGGTGACGCGACCCGCGCCCGCGCCGCGCGATAACCGCGATTATCGCCGACCCGCGATACGCGTATCGCTGAGTGCGCCACACCGGCGGCGGGACATTATTATGTTAAGGTACGAATTATGTTCAATAAATTAACTGTAATTATAAAAAAACTGCCGTGTGATGACGGCAATAATACTTTTGTCACCATCCTAACTCATCCGGGTGTCGTAAGAGTCGACTAAGGGATTGAAGTGTCCCTGACCAATCTTTGATATAAGATTGATGATGGGTAGCAGCGTTATCATACTTAGTGGACACATTACGCTAAATCGCTGCCCGATATTACAAGGTGCTAATGTTCAAATTTCATGTTGATACATTTGAACATTGTCACACTGACGTTTAGTCCAGATTTAATTACCCTGAAAAAGTAACATTGCACCGTGTAATTAAATTGGGGCAGCGATATGTAGGGTTGGAAAAACTAATTGCGCGATAATAGTTCAGCTCTCTGTTTTCCCCTTAAATAAGTGATTGAGTGAATGTACTTTTTACACAATGAATGACATGACACACAAACTTATTTAAAATACACGCTTGCGCAGTGGCCGCAGCCTTACCAGTAGAAACAATTTATGTTAATTCTGATACAGTTACAACGGCTACAATAAAATACAATCGAGTGGATTCATTAGCTGCGTGCCCGTTTATAGGTTTATGCGATATAAAAATAAATATCATGGTAAGATTGTCCTTCATAGAAAAGTATATTGATTTATATTTTCAGTGAATTTTTACTATGCCTTTGACGATGATGATTTGATTTTTCATGACTCAGCTCATCTAAGTTTATCATGATAAACGTAACATTGAAAATTTTGTAAATTAGTAGTTTGCAATAAAAGTAGACTCAATTTAAGTTACGTCCAAATGAAAATTACATAACTACTAGATAAAAATAAGTGAGGTCGATATTGATACCTAACTACATATGTATATGTATATCGTATAAAACTATACACATTACAGGAGGTTTAGCCCTTATTTCGACAACATCAAAGTTACTGGACATGGTTTTTGACCCACTTATAGTTTTTTTTCGAACCAGAAAAAGTATTAAGACTGTGTAGTGCCAAGGAGGCTTAAACACGCGGCCGTCCCTTACTCGTATATCTGTCGAGCAAGGGTTAAAATTATTATTTCAAATAATAGATGTCTTTTTTGTAGAATAGAGAACGGAGACAACAATAAATCTAGATAATACGTGATATACCTACATACATGCACATATTGTACTGTAACATAATTTATAAAAAAATATGAATGAACTAAAACATAAGAATTGAAATATCAATTGATTAGCACATAAGGTTTAGCTGTTAGAGCTAATAGTAAGAAAAATAAATAAATTGAAATAAATAATTGAAAAAAAAAACATTAAGGCGGTGGCTAAACTTTCACTGAGTCATTTCCATCAGACTCATATCAGTCCAAAGACACACAAAAATTTTCGTTACGTTTATTAAATTTTTTTGGGAGATCCTCGATATAAAAATCAAAGTTAAGGACAGTATTCCGATCTAACAAGGAATCTCTTGGTCAACGGTCACTTTTACTAGCTCCGTCGGATCAGCTGTACACAAACAAGCGTAATAGTGACGCACGCGCGATAACCCCGCGATAGCCTCGCGATACCCCCGCGATAGTCCGCGATAGCCCGCGACACCGCTGCGTTGCGCCCGCGCCGCAAACAGGTAGTACAGTGACTACCTAACCTATGCCACATAATGGTTAATAGACATAATACACACATGATATTATTATGAGCATATGTTAGCATTTGGGGTGGTGAAAAATCAATTCTTACTTAGGTCAGGTCAATCAAGTCATTCTACATTACAGACCTGAACGCAGACCGTATCTTAGTTAGAAATAAAGTTTACTATTAACACAGTAAGAGACGAGAAAATCGAATATAGAATGCCTGTACATAGGTAAGGTTGTAAACAATCAATACCACTAAGTAAGGTAAGTTACCTATACCTACCTTCTATTCGTCAGAAGATTAAAAAAAAATAAACGTTACCAAAAAATCTTGGTTTTATAACGAACTTAAAACCTTAAATCTTGAGTTCACATACATTTTAGTAAAAATTATAGATATTTCTTATTATTAACGTAAAAAATATATCTGCGAACGTGTTTCAGGTGTCAAATACATCACGTCAGCTTACTTTTTTTTATTCTACTGGCGATTGTTATGTAGATACAGTCGAGGAATTCCTACCCATTTCGTACCTTGTCATAGTAGCTATAATATGACAGTCCTAGCAGCTTTCATATTGATTGTCACTGTGACAAAGTACGAAATGGGTAGGAAATTAAATTCCTCGACTGTACATATTGCATGGTCTCGATAATTCATACCAAAAGCAAGTCGTTGACGCACAATGAACGCACGCGCACGGTCGCACACGCCGCCGTGTATGGTATTGCACGAGGAAGGAAAACCCGGACTTACCTACAACAACTTACGCAAAAGGGCGGCGAGACGATACGATAATCTTACAGCGAAGCCATAACATTCAATGATCGATTACTATTCATTATCCCGTGATATGGACGCAACGGACATTAAATGTTCATAATTTTTTTCAGCCTCCGTAGCCTAGCTGGTAGGGTAGTGATCCTGCCTACGAAGCTGGAGGTTCCGGATTCGAATACCGACGAGGTTATTATTTGTGTATTTATTTATCACAAGTATTTGTTCCTTGATGTATAAAGGATAAATGGAATCAAATTTAATATCAAAATGTATTGGAATTTCCCTGATTTTTTCATCGAATCCGAAGCGATGTAACTTTATCGTCTGATAACTCCGTGGATATAATAATACCAAGTCATGATTAAAAACCCCCTTATTCCTTGCGTTTTTGCCGTTTTTTTTAATACTCTAAATCTTTGCGTACACCAATCTATCTAACGATCATATTTTTGGATGTATGATTAATTCGGGAAAAATACAATATAATCTGATGTTAAAAAGGATTCCACCTAGAAATGTACTGAGGAGATGTTTCATAAGTTGCGAAACTTCTATGGAGAATGTTCTCGGCAACTTTAATTTTACGAGCAATCTAATCATACCAAAACCGTTGTATATGCCTTTTAAGGTTTATGCTTTGACTACCCAATTGTGAAATACAATATTCTTCATAAAATTAATGTATAAGTTCTCATCGAAAACATTTTCTATGAGAACTTACTCTTAAACTCTCATGAAAATTCTCGGAAATTTCCGAGTACATTCCCGCAATTTTGAGAATGTTCTGCAACTTGTACATAGCTAATTCTACCTATCCTTTACATATTTAAAAACTCTCTTTGAAATCAGCTCGTTTGCAGTATTTTCTATAAAAAAATGCTCCCGACACTTATTCTTTTACCGAGAGTATACATTTCGGAGTATTTCAAGTTTAATGGTTTTAGCCTGACCGTGTTTCTCTCTGGCACTTATAAATTCTTACGTAAGTGTGACAGAGATGCAATACGTCAATGGTGGTTCAAGGTAGGCCATCTGTTGGTCTAGTTCCAGCCGTAGGTACCTATATGCTCGATTGGGTACTTACCGTCGCCATGAGATATATCTACCTCTACAGTGATGGCATTAGAGTGAATGTCCAGATATTTTTGACCACCATTGCCGCTCCGATATATCCGATGACTGTACTTGAGGTGTTCTGTGTGAACGGAATTGTACGCACGTATTTATTATGTAAGGATTAGTATCTCATGCGAGCAATAACAAGCAAAGATAACCTCTTTATCTTTTAGCAAGTTAATTCTGTCGCGTGAATGTGCATAATCTGAGGCAGATTTCATATCGGACATAATCTATCGTTTTTGTGTAAATATAGCCGTATCTGTTTTCATTGTAAATATTTATTGCTACGTATCTGGCATTTTACTCACTGTCCTGGTATTAGTTTGTTTGTTGAAATTAATTATAAGTAGTAGATATAAATAAAATCGTTTCCGCTGTCTGTTCTCAGCGCTATCTGTACCTATGTAAAAACACCTGTGTACGTGTTTTTTTTCTTATCCTAACTTAACCAATAAATAAAAGACGAATAGTCGCGGTACAGCCGTGATTGTTGTCAAACAGAATATTTGCTAGGGCCAGTGATTAAAAGCGGAGTACGAGTATATTCACTTAGATAAAACTCTTACCCCCTTTTCAATCAATAAATCTTAACTTCATAGTAAAAGTAATTCACGTTTTCCTCTTTCTACCAAACACAAATGTCAAAATGACAGATTAATCGAATAATTAGCATATGTCAGTACAAATATATTTTTATTTTGAGAAAAAATAATGTTCTTCTATTTATTTCTTATTAAAATATGATAGTATATTTACCTAGGGCCTATTGGCTCTAAAACGGGTCATATATTTATTTCTGTCTCTATTATTTTAACGCTATTTTTTCAGTCTCAATCACTGTAAAATGGGGTAAATAGAACTGACGGGGTAGATAAACATGGTAGGGTAAACTGGTCTGTTAGCCCGGAACTAACAGTCCAGTTCGGTCTCTAAGCTGGACTCTTTGTTCCGGGGTTCAGCCCAGTTTACCCTACCATTCCTATTTACCCCGTCAGTCCTGTTTACCCCGTTTTTTGGTACCTAGCTTAAATGCAATAAATACTGAAGTTAATTGTGATAGCATTATGAATTCTGATGTTTCAGTGAAAAGCCAAAGGGAAAAAAATTACGCTACATCTACAACATTTTGGTTTCCCCGAAATCAACCGCCCAAGCCATCTCTGACATCAAAATGGGCAGAGTGGTATATTTTTTCAATATTTTCGTTACTCTGACTTTAACACAAAATATTTTTAAATTAAAAGTTAAATTACACTAAATAAATAATCGAAAACGGATGTTATGAAGCAATCTAGGCATTTTCTTAGCCTGTAAAATATATAGGCACTAACATGTTGCATTTCAGTCGAATGTTTTCACAATATCTTTTCAAGTACATAATTTCGACTTTTACGTAACATTGATTGTTATATTACGGGTAGGTACGAGTAACGATTTAAATATCTTGTTTTAAGTAGCTAATGTTTTTGATACAACCATATGTTTTAGAACAAAAATGAAGAAATTAAATATCTCGCTTACAGTTACAACAGCCGAGTTAATAAATTAAATTAATTATGCTAATAGGCTCCATATAGTATATAGTCATGTGGTCTTTGATGTTTACTGTAAATAGGTAAGTATTTTTTTTCCAGCTCTATCCTATATTTTGATTTGATTTTATGATTTGATTGTATTAATTTAACCTAAGAAGAAAGTAAAAGTGTGTTCCATGTAGGTACCTACGTAGATCCCAGGTTCAGTAATGTTCGTGTCAACGGTTCAAAATGCTTTATTTACACTAGTAAATAGAAAAGTAAACTGAAATAAGTTTTTGTAGATTTATTACTTTTGCTCTACCAAAATAGAACTTACGGCTGATTTTTTAATCCCTATTTACTACACAAATGTCAGACTTTTACTTCTTTCTCATGGCTCTGAAAAGGATTCAGGTAATTTGAACTAAACGGATTTTTTAAATATCGGTCCTTAATTAAAACATACCCTGCCAATATTGCATAACCACTGCACTGTCTTAGGCATAAAAATCACAGTTACCTAGCGAATGGTCCAAGTTGTCCCTGGCGAACCCCGAGTCCATGTAGGAGGCGTGCAGCGCGCCATACTCCTTGCCGTCCATGCCCAACATCACTCACAACACAGCGCGACGCGTGCGCGGGCCGGCGCGCGAGCGGGACGTGTGCGCCCGCGCCGGCCGCGCCGGCCGCGCGGCCCCGCCTCCCGCCGCCATTGGCGCGCATCGCCCAATCACCGCGCTTCATTTCCAACGCTTTCCTTTTTCCGTGTCGTTCTATTTGAAGCGTTTGAATTGTTGACGACGTTCCACGAGTTTGGACTTTACGCGCAAGCTTTAAGCGCTGTGAAACGTTTTCCCGATCGGTTGCGCTTGGCGTGAGAGTGTATGTATAGCGTGTTATGTGCGGTACGGTTTGTAATTGATAATGTATGTTCGTTAGCCGTTTACTGACTCGCAACAGGGAGTAGTTAGTTCCACTTCCGTAGGTATGCGTGAGTTTTGTTGCTGAAAATTTGTATCAGTCAAATAAGAAAGTCCAGTCCAACTTTTGATTGATCAGACATGGGATTTTTCTGAGCATGTCATTAGGGAATTCTCATTTATCGACTTCCAATATTTACATGTATTACAATATTTATAATCTATCGATACTTACTACAGTAGGGCCTTGATAATCCGTACATAGGCTAATCCGAACGTCGCTGTGATCCGAACTGCCGAGTGACCCCTTCCTCTTCCGCTGTGGCGTCTTACCCCAGTTTTAATCTATGGATTGTAATTAGTTTATCAGGTGTGTTGTGCTTTGTCTTACTGTGTGCCAAGTGGTTTTTGAGGTTATTTCCAATTTCTTGGCAAACGACGAAGAGGAGAATTTTACAGAACCCATAACTGATGATGATATTATACCCCTTACGCAAGAGACTGAAGATTCTGGATCTGACGAGTATTTTTTAAGATTCCTCGGATACCTATTCATATTTATCAAGAAAAATTCCTCACTCTCAGGCTATATCAGCATTAACTACTAGTTTGGATTGGGCTGGCGAAAATGACCTGTCGTTGCCTAAAAAAATGATGCTGCGTAGTTTAAGGGACATGGCCTTTGCTCTGTCAATTAACAGAACCTTGTACACTACATTGGATGAATTCTTAAAACAGTTGATTTACTTGTGGTTATTATGTATTAGGGTACTCTCGTTGTTTGATTTCCTTGTTTTTGTTACTTACAAATGTCAATAAATTTGTTTTTTTTCGGAATTACAAGTTTTTTATTTATACCATACTATAATCCGAACGCTCTACTAATCCGAACAAGGGGTATTTTTTTGCTTTTCGGATTATCGAGGCCCTATTGTACTTTATATAATACAACTTAGGTATTAAAGAATGTCAAAAGTAGAGATAAACAACAGGTGGTCTTTTTTTAATCAATGCAACCATGGTTTTTTTACACAGGTGTTTCGCTAAAATGCGGATTTCTCAAAAGTTGGATACCCATTTATTGAATTATATTCATTATTAGGTTTTAATTTCATGAGCATTATTTACCTACTTATCTACTGATAACTGATAATGCATGAAAGAAATAGTAGATTGTACAACAAGGGCATAAAGTGACCCATTTTTAACCGAGGCAATTTTTTAAAAATAGTAGACTAGGGTAAAATGGACATTTATGCCCATGTTGTACAGTCGATGTCAAAGATATTGTTACGGTTTAGGTGCCAAAAATATATTTACACGACTTTGTTGCCTTGACTTTAAGGTTGTGTAAATATATTTTTGGCACTGAAACTGTAAAGATATCTTTGACGTCGACACTCTGCTTTTCACTTCGTTTGCGAGGAAAGTAAACATTTTCACTGCAATTTACACAACGGAGTTGTCGTAAAGCGTGGTAAAGCGAAAAAAGAAAAACTTATAACCAATACCCGCCTAATCGTTATTTTTTTACCTGTGATCAGGGTTTAAGTTGCTCGGTTTCCTGCCATGTCAAACATTTTGGAGCATTTTTGAACGATAATCGATATTTATTTTATGAGAATTCTAATATTGT